>AYEL01014021.1:0-88503 GCA_000484575.1 Olivierus martensii | reverse complement strand
TTGTCCCTAACAGGCTTAACAACCTGCGCCTCCTCCCACAGCACACTCACTTTACACTGGTAGGCCCTCCGTGATAAGGCATAACAACCTGCGCCTCCTCCCACAGCACACTCACTCTACACTGGTAGGCCCTCCGTGATAAGGCGGTCGTCAGCGCTTCATTATCAACGTCCCGTTGGTGTTCATTTATCCTGGTCCCCAAATTTCTCGAGGTGTACCCAATGTACTGCTCCCTTTGGGCAGTATCGTGATTGAAGAGATCAATTTTATAGACCCCCGTTCTCCTGTCTGGAGGGTGCTGGTCCTTGTCGTTCCTAATCCTATTAAAGAGTGTATTCCCTCTCGAGAAAGCAATATTGCAGTTCGTTTTCCTCTCGATTAGTTTGCGGAGCTTAAGGACTGGTCATGTAATTCTAAATGTCACAAAAGCCTTTTTGCAAAAATAAATAAGAGGTACCTAGTTGTGTTTTTCAACTTTAAAAATTTTTCACTTTGTATTTTATGTTGAACTTCAACTAATAAAAATATTAAAATATTTGTCCATAAAAAATAAAAAGTTGGCAATTTCAGTTCTTTAAAGTCAACCGTGTAATAATGAATGAGAGTTAGCTTTATTTTCAATTTGTCTTATTTCATTTTCTCAACAGAACAGAAAATAGCAATATTTCCTATCAAGTAATAAAAATATGAATTATGTTCATTATAATAATGTTTTTTATCAATTAATCAACAATTTTTATATTCACAAATAAAAACAAAAATAAAAAAAATAACTAGGAACCTGTATTTATTTTGCAAGGTAGGCTTTTGTGGCATTTAGAATTACACAAAATGTTATTATTTTTATATAAACATAATTCAGATACACAATGCTTCATGCATTTAATGCGGATTTAGCCCTAAGTACGTACTTCTAGCTGGCACAGATTGCATCTTCCTCAATAGATTGTTTATTCTTGTGAATATTCTCTAAAGAAAGAAAATTCTGCTGGCAAATATCGAAAACTGAGTGGGAATACATGAATATGAAGACTTTTGTTTTAACTGTTCGCCACTTCGAGTTTTGACTAGGAAAATTAGAAATTCCAGACTTTCGAAAAGAAATGCTCAGCATTTCAAGTTCGGCCTAAGAAATACTAGAAAGTCCAACAAGCGTTAGGACGTTCTTGTTTTGACTAGGAAATTTTAGTATTTCCTGAATTCGGGTTTGTCCCATAACATGTATACAAATTGTAAAATTTTTAAATAAATCTACATTGATTTAAATGAAAGTAATTTTATTTGGACAAATTAAGCGACAATTAAATACATCAGAAGATATTTAAGTTTACATGCTGTTACAAAATCGTTTCGAACATTTGGCACTTTTATTTGCAAATTCTTCTATGAGTGGATTGATATTGTTTTTTAGCTCTGTCGCATTCTATGGATAACATAGCTAAATCTGCTAATTGTACTTGCATCATTAAATACATTATTACATTTTAACAAATGATACGCATAATTTGATTTACTTGTATAAGATTTTAAATTTGTGTCATATAGATATATACAGTTTAGTTTGTGGTAGTTTGCCATTTTCAAGAGCACTGCATTAGACATACTGTAGCGCTTTAATCAAATACTGTAATTGCTGCATCTGGAAATGTAAAAAATGTATGTGAAAACAATACAAAAATTTTAAATTAGCGCTAACTAAGTTTTAGAGTTCCAGTTAACAAACGCCAACGCCCTGCGTTAAATAGGTTTAACTGTTCTGTGTTAAAATCGAGGTTATTGGGATTGATTGTTTGAGTTTTACAGGTATTTTCTTCAGTGAGTTGGGACCCCACGATGTTCGGGGCCCCCACATCGCGGGGTCTGCTGACTGTCAGCTACGCCACTGCATTGAATACCTATTCAGGCAGGTACCATTTATCTTCAATTAATTTTTCTGGATAAGTCTTTGCAGCATTATGGTCAGCTGAAACTGTTTCTCCAACTATTTTTATGTTATGAAAGTTATAATGATCGAGGAAGTGTGTAAACCATTCCTTACTAGCTTTAAATTTAGACTTGCCAGAACTTTGTCTCAGTTATTCATATATTCTCATCACTTTTTCACATATCACTGAACTATTTAAAGAAACTCTTTTATGTTTGGTCCTTGATCCAAATATTAAGTGCCTTTTCCATTTTTTCCATAATGGAATCATGGGGCATATAGGTAACTTTAGCATTAATAACAGTTCCACTAGCAACAGTAATTTTAATTGTTTCTTCACTTTTTTAATGCTCCTTATAATTGACTCATTAATGTTCATTATCCTGGCCACTGATACAGCATTCTTGCTGCACTCTAACCTTGTACTCCATCCAGAAACATGTTATTGCTGGATTTTTTCTCCAGTAATAACATGTTTCTAGTGTGAAGCATGCAGGACCAGTCACAAAACTGACAGGCATTAGGTCTTGTTGCGGTGAATGCACATTGTGGGTAAGGACAGGTGATGAGGTTGAAGCAATGCAGACAGAGATTATGGTCAAAAATAACCATAACTTCCTTTATTTGTGTGAGATTTCTATTTAACTGATTTTCCTGGCAATAGTGTCAGAGGAAATATCTTGAGTTATTATAAAACTCTTCTAAATTAGATATTTATGAGTCTTCACAGTCTTGGGATAGCAGAGTGTTCACAATTCAAAACTTCTCTGCAGATATACTGCTGGATTGGACTCTTCTTACTTAATTGCAGATCTGATAACAGAATGAATTGCTTTGTCTAGGTCTGTCTTCTTGGATTCACCTTGGGTGCTTGTCTGCCTTCTTGGGTTTGCCTCAGGTCTTGTTCACCATGCAACTCCAAAGCAAGGTCTTATAAATTAAACTCTGGGCAGAAAACTCACCTCTCTCATTGTTTTTCTTTTCAGGAAAAGACATTTGTTTTTGTCTTTCAATTGTCAATTTCTCATTAAGTTCATATAACACCTGCATGTAATAATATCTTTCTTGCTGTGAAGGTCACGGAATGCCCCTCCGAACAAAGACGGAGCTAGAGAAATTCCAAAGAAGGTGGGAAATCGAGTGTGGGATATCTGTACATTATTACTCTTCACCTCGATTAATTTTTGAATTGCGATTAAGACTATAACAGAAACAAGAGATGAAAAAAGGAATTTAAACAATCGCTTGATAAACAACAACAATATCGCTTGATAAAATAAATATTTCGAATTACAGCGATATAACGCGTCATATTTAAGACCATCGGGTCAATTCTCAACCCTGGATATCAATAAATTGCATAGAATGTTTATCCCAGGTGGCCGACAAATAGTCACGAATTCAACACCCATCTCGGCGAATGTTCGAGAAAGTATAATCATCATCTTTCCTCTCCCGGGAAAAGGTGAACAAAAGGTCACGGGATTTAAAAGCTAACTTTGCCTGGAGACCGACGCTTTTGGTTCTGTGTCTCACCTTGCTCGTCTGTTATTTCCAGCTCTGTGTGTTAATATATTCTCCGCTTCGCCGATTTCTTCTTTACATAGTTTAATTCTTCAACAGAATAATTCTTCGTTTGCTGAATAGGCTTGAAGTAAGATATTCGGTAACTGCTAGATGTGTCAATCACCTGTACTGCGTGTGTGTTATCTTTCCTGAGACTAAAGACTGTTGTGCAAATTTCAAGCTTGTTTCCAAGACTCATCGATATTGAAGATTTGTGTCCATCCAGGTATTGCTCTCTGTTTGTCGGTATTCAAAACTTGTAAATAGAAATCTCTTTTATGTTTTCTTCTAGTCACAATAAAGAAGCTGTTGAATTTATATTCGACGTTGTTCTCCATTTCTCGCGCATCTAACCTGAACCACTCGTAGGTTGCAAGACCTGTTGTTTTCTGCATTTCCGTTTCCGCCCGGAATTCCACACTTGCTATCTTGTTATCCTTTGTTTCAAAATTTGTTTTAACTTAAATCAAAAGAAACATGAGTCCACTAGTTGGAAAAACACAATATTATCATATTTCTATCACTTCGTCACTTCCTCTCAAAATTTCTCTCTCTGTTTTTTTTTAAAGGATATGGGAAAGTCACATCATCTCCAACTTGAACTCCTATCCCTCACACTAGCCTTTTTGGTGATTTATCACAGTCAACTATATTTCCTGAATGTTTGGAGCACATGATAACAAAAAGAATAATCTATAAAAATAAAGTTAATGCAAGTTTATAAGCACACATGAAACACAAATGAACATGAAATAAGATTAATGCTTACTCAAGACACAGAAATGTGGGACTGATTGATTCTACTCCTCTTGAAAGCTATATACAGGTATCTCTCCTATAACATGGTAGATAGATTCCCGAAAAGCACCATGCTGTGTGAAACTGTGTTATATGAGATCTGGAGCCAATACAAAAAGATGAGTTACATTTCAAAACTAATTAAAAACAAATAATTTTCTTTAATTCCACATAAGAAACTTAATTTTTATTAAGAATATTAATAACACGAAACATAAAGAAAGAAAAAATATAGATGTAAGACCCTAAAAAAACAATATATGTCAAACAAAAGGAAAGAAAAAGTATACAGCCTATAAATCTTAATCTTCATTCTTCTAAGGGATTAACGCAATTCCAATGATTCTAAACAAGCCAAACTCCCCCAGTGGTTATTTTTTGTATTAACTGCCAAATTAATAATTATTTTTAAATTTTCGCTACGGTGCCACCATCTATCGGATTAATAATTAATAATTTAAATTTATAGGTTAAGATGGGCCATCTATTATTTAATAATTGAACTATAATTTTTACTAATTTCCCGAAATTAAAAATTTGCCTTGGCCTGGAATCGAACCAGGGACTTTGGGTTACCGTCCCACGCCAAGGCAATTGGGACGGTAACCCAAAGTCCCTGGTTCGATTCCAGGCCAAGGCAAATTTTTAATTTCGGGAAATTAGTAAAAATTAAAGTTCAATTATTAAATAATAGATGGCGCCACTTTAGCCTAAATTTAAATTATTAATTATTAATCCGATAGATGGTGGCACCGTAGCGTAAATTAAAAAATAATTATTAATTTGGCAGTTAATACAAAAAATAACTGCTGGGGGAAGTTTGGCTTGTTTAGAATCATCGTATACAGCCTATATAGTATTCATTTAATAATTATATCTTTCTTATCACTGTTTCGTTACAACCAGAACGTTTTTTCTTTAACAATATCAACTTCACTTTCTGAACTTTTTTATGCAGTTAAAGTTGGTGTATCTTCCACTCTTTACAAAATTTGTAATCTAACTCGGTACAACCCGCTAGAAAACAAACATTCCTTAACATATACCTAAAAAAATTTATGAACAAAAAAGTTTTCTTCTCACATTCCTCTGTGGAAGAATAAAAACTTATTTTTTATTCCAGAATTGAATATCTGGAACACAAAATATTCAATTGTTTTCAATTAACTGAATTTCAAATTGAAATCAAAAATAGACTGCATATCGTCCCTCTCACAGCAAACTAGTGAAATTGCATTTATGACTAATTTAGGAAAGTATTTCCCAATTATTACATTTTGTGTTTGTATTATGTCCCTAGAATGAATTTACAAAATTAATGAAAATGTTTTGTGTTGTAGAAGTACAGTGTTATATGAGGGTTTCTGCAATTTTCAAATTATGTTAGAGTGAAACTGTGTTGTAGGAAATCATGTTATAGGAGGGATACCTGTACTATATACATAGAAATTGCAAGTCTGTTCTTCTGCTAGAAATTGTAATCTAAGTGACTAAAAAGAAAATACAAATCTCATTCAGATCCAAAACTAAAACTAACATTGGTTTTTTTTTCCATTCCTTCCTTTCACTCTTGGTGCAAAAATTCTCACTATTCTCTAAAATACAAAATGAAACATTTATAAAATTGTTTATAGGTTTTTAATAAAAAATAAAATTAGAAAATTTCTCTATAATTTTCAAAAAATACTCTGAAGTTCAGTATGTTATTTTTTATTTTATTTTTTTAAGTTATAAATTTTGCGAATTTCCTCTCCGAATAGCCGGACTTAAAACCAATTTATCGAATTCCAGAACTTGATATATATATATAATATTTATATGTATGTATAAAGTAAACATAAATCATGTTTTCGCATACATCACTTCGTTATTTTTATATATCCACGAAAGAAAAATTGACTAAAAAGATATTCTTATTTTATATATAAAAAAAATATATATACTTCAGAGAGGGAAAAAAAGTGCTTAAGATTCTTTTAAGTATGATGAGGATAAGGTACTTTAAATCCAGACTAAGCATCTAGAGAACAAAGAAGCTTCTTACAATCGATAGTTTTACAAACTCGAAAAAAAAATTACTATTAAAACGTAAAACTTAGGAATAATCATTAATTAATTATTCCTTAATTTATTTATAATAAATAAATACTTAAATAACTTACCTGTTTATCTACTTCCCAGTTGATTATTTATTAAAGCGAGCTAGTTAATTAATTAATTCTACTTGAGTATTTGATTTTATTATTTTTTTTCCTTACATTTGTTTGTCGGAATTTTGGTTTTAAGTCATTTAAAATGCTTATTACTCTAGAAATTTGATTATTGTACAGTATAATAATGTTTATTGATTATGAGATTTACGTTTGGACTAGTAATTCCTAAAGGACTACTATACGTACTTTACTACATCGTAACTGTTATTTTAGAGAAGTTACTCTGTGTGACGAACAGCGCGAAATTACTTATCACGCTGACAAGAAGGATCTTTTATATATACTTCTTATAGATTATGTATAAAAACAGTAACGAAAATTAACGTAACAAGCTCGTTATCCGCTGTTTATACATGCCGGTTTGCAAAGATGATAAAAAGAAACGTTGCTGAGTTTAGTGATGTAGTTAATAAAAAAAAAGAAAATAAATTTAAGATTAAATTAAATCACAAGAAATTTTGTAAAATATTAAAAAAAAAAAATGTGTTTTAATGGTGCGAAATTCCGTAATCTGTTCGCGAACTTTTTTAGAATGGAAGTGGCGGAATTTAAAGAATGCTCTTTTTCTGGCCAGCGAAAAGAACGATTTAACTCGACTCGTATTGCGATTTTTTGCGCGAGAAGAGAGGGAAAAAATGATAATTGATAATGTCATTATCTAACTTTCTTGTAGAATTTTAACTTTACGTGCCGAACTAATTACCGTTATATATATATTTATATATACACTAAAAGAGCGACCTTACCTTAAAGACGTAGGCGCCTTCTTCCACTTCGCCAACTAGCAGACCACAGTTTGTAGATGTAAAGACGATTTCTGTATGGTCGGAGTTCGATTTTCCGCCGGAAAACCTTTGTAACAGTGTCGGCAATGAGATGATACCAACAGCAAGAACGACGGTTACTGCCAGGATGGCAGCGAATATCCCCGTGGCTAATCTGAGATGTTGTTGCCATTTGACTCTTCTGTTGTTGACCACCTGACGAACCAGGTCGTCCTCGTCTTCCAGGTGGCTGTACGGACTTCGACTTCCGAGGAATAACGACATGACTAGCTCACATCATTGACCACAGGGTCAAGTGTAGACTGAAGAAAGAAAGAGAGCGGCGGATCGGTCTGCGCATGATCGGTGGAAGCTATCTTTCTGATAGGAAGCGAATATTAACCCGCTTTAGGAAGTCCTTTATTAAAGCGAGAACAACCTTAATGAATAAATAAACAACTTTTCTGCTTCGCGCATAACTTTTTTTTGGTCTATTCCTAACTTACTTTCCTTACTTTTTTTTTTATAATTTTGTTCTAGAAACACTTTAAATTTAACAACTTAACACAACTAGTTGATCTGTTTCGTCATGTAATAAACGCAATTAACTATAACTTCATCTATTTCATTGCTTAAATTAATTTATATCTTCATCTACTTTAACATTTAATGATTAGTTAAATGAAAGATAACATCTATATCTGTTTCAATGCGTAATATACATAATACTTAGATTGCAGCGCGAAATATGTTATATGCTAATAAACGCTTATTACCTTGCTTATAGTGCTTTTATAATTTGAGTTATATAAAATTGTTAATTTGCAGTGAGAAGTGATGATGATGATAAATAGAAAATAGGTTTTTGATAACAGCCATTAAGTACTTTACAAAAACACTTAGTGGCTGCTATCAATAACCACATATACACAAATCTCAGATATACAGTTGGTGAATTTGCAAAGTTGCGATTTCTAATGAATAACAATTAATACTAATTACAAACTAAACTTAACGGTTCTAACAACTCTGCAGTCCAGAATTCGGCGTGAGCTCAGGTCTTTAACTAAATTCTAAATTAAATATAATTAAATTCAAAACAATCTATCAAAAGTTAATGTCTAATGGACAAAAACAAAACAACCGGAACTTACAACTAGAAATACCAATTACGTGTTAGAACTAAAACAAACAACGATGTTAGAAACTCATGCTAATAAATTGAAGAAATTCTCAAAACAAGTTAAATAATAAAAAAATATAAATTAATGAGACTCAAAACACTTACAAAAAGTGTTAATAAATGCTTTATTGAAATGATGATAAAGCAACAATCAATTAGTCAACAAAGCTTATTTAATTCAATTCAAATATCAGATATCAATTATTTACAAGAACAAACCTTAATTACTACTTAAATCTACTACCTCCACCACCGATCCATACTTCAAACAAATTGTAGACCTTTACAAGAATTCCAATGTCACTTAACCAACTTTACGTCGATACAACACCTAGCTGAGTTGTTGGTTGCATCAGCTTTTATATTGAGTGACATACAGTCCCGTGTGGCTTCATTTACATAAGTACACATAACAAGTTTAAATTTATTATAACTATATCTTTTAGGTAGTGTTAATTTTTACCATTTTTTTAATTTCTGAGATTCTTGTATCATCTCATTTGATATATACACTATTCTTTGCAGCAACTTTACTATTTATACAAGAGATCCGTTTAAATTATTTTTTAATTTATTTTTAATATCAAAAAATCCTTCTTTATATATACAAATACACATTAAAACATGGTAATTTAACAGAAATATGCATTTCGGCTATCTTAGCCCTCTTCAGTTTCATTGTTTGTTACCATGCTGTAAATAATTTTAAAAACAACCTTATTAACATAAAATATTTTTAAATTACAAAGTTCTCTATATTTCAATATAAAAATTTACATACCACTTTTACTAGACACATTAAAATTTTTTTACATAAAATTAGCATATCAATATTCTATAGCGATCTTTCCTAATGGGGATTTTCTCACATTCTAAAAAATTTTTTTAAATCTTAAATTAGTTTTACATTTATCGATTAATAAATATATTAATTTAAATTAGTCATTTTTTTTAAAAAAACAATTTTACAATTAATAGATAGCTGCTTCATTTTTACACTATAATTCACTCTTTTACAAATAAAACTGTTTTCCTTTGGGAGAATAAGTTTATCAATAAAAGTTATTTTTTTCGGAAACCTAACTTAAATCCTACCTGGAAAGAAAGATCATTTCTATCAAAAAATGGTAGAAAAAAAAAAAAAAAAATGGTTAAATTTATTAGTTTACAGATCAATCAATTCATGTCATCCTCATTACAATTTAATTATATACTGAATAAAACATCAATACGAGATCATTCTTATATTCCCATATCGGAACAGTGGTAAAACTTATTTAGATTTAGATGATGTCATTATCCGAGAAAGCTCATCTGGAAGACGGATGTCCGTCTGTAACACGGACAATTGCAAAATGCTGATATGGAGAAGGTGGAAGTAAGTCAACTCTTAAACTAAAATATAATATGTTAGATGAGTGCTTCTCAAACTTTTTTCATTCAATTTCTGATTTTTCATTACGAGATTTTTTGCGACCCCAGGTATTAAATATGAAATAAAACATACAAGTATATAAATCATTTACACATTTATTAATGTGTATACAATCAACCAACTACACTGAAAATTCATATGTTGTCATACATTAAATATTGGGCATTTGTAATGTGAGGAAGTTAACTTTGACCTGTCCTACTTTTATTTTATTATACACTCTATTATTTATCTTTATTTTCTCATATGCTAACGTATTATATTTTAGTTTAAAAGTTAACTTACTTCCTTCCACCTTCTCCGTTCGTAATAGACATAATATTTCGATTCCAGAGTGAAATATACATAATATTTAGATTACAGCGCGTAATAGACATAATATTTCGATTCCAGAGTGAAATATACATAATATTTAGATTACAGCGCGTAATAGACATAATATTTCGATTCCAGAGTGAAATATACATAATATTTAGATTACAGCGCGTAATAGACATAATATTTAGATTACAGTGCGTAACATACATAATATTTAGATTCAGTGTGTAATATACATCATATTTTGATTGCAGCGTGTAATATACATGATATTTAGATTCCGGCGTGTAATATACATGATATTTGGATTACAGCGCGTCATATACATAATTATATTATAATCTATTTCAATGCGAATATTCAACGTATAATTAATACAATTTCTTCATCAATTTCGTTACTTAAATGAATTTATCTCTTCATCTACTTTAACATTTAATAATCAGTTAAATAAAAGATAACTTCTGTATCTGTTTCAGTACATAATTACATTATAATCTATTTCAATGCGTAATATGTATCACATTATTTATATTTCCGCGCATAATTAATATAATTTCTTCGTCTATTTCATTCGTAAAACTGATTAATGTAGCAAATACAAATATACACGAACCGAATTAAATTATAAACAGATTTAAAGAACATAAGTATCGTTTTAATTTAAATTACAAATTTTAAACTGTATCGAATTCAGTTTTGTTCTTTGAATCCATTATAAATTTAAACGTATTGATATAAATTTAATTAATGTCTATATATACATTTAAGCACTTTTCTAATTTATTCGATCTGTTTATTCATATTAGGTTAATTTAGTGATCATAAACGTGTTTAATACGGTTTAAGTATATATATTCGAAGAAAACCGAAAACTTAATTTAATGCTATAGATTTTAATGATCGCAGATTTGTTATGAATATTTATCTTCTTTGCAAATATTGATAAAGTTTCTCTCATTTGTATATATCGATTGTTTACCGCATAACTAAAATTTATGCGAATATATTAGCATTTCAATAATACTTCCTTAAATTTAATCACTGTTTGAATTAAGCTGAGAGAGAGAGAGAGAGGAAGAGAGACATACATAGACTTAATAATTTGTCAACCAAGATGATGGTTCCGTAATTATAATTATTAACATTGAACTAAATTGAATATAAATCATCGATGCTCTGGTAGTGAATCAGAACGACATTAACGGATTTGACATTGTTTCGTTTCTTTATTATGTCGTAAATGTTTTTTTTTTAACAAAATAACAAGTAAATGAGTTGTTTTCACACCTAAGAGTATTTATTAATTAAATAAAAGCAATTTTAGTATTGATAACTAAACATCAAACTTAGCAGTCTTGCAAATTTTGCATTTTTATTAAGTCCAGTTTATAAATTTCATGAACATAATTTCTATCCTTAAAGGAGATGTTTAAGTTAAATTTATTCAAAATATCTCGTCCTAATATTACCTTATACGGATTTGTAATGGCTAAATCGGCTAACAGGGATGAGTAAATTTAAACGATCCTAACTGTAAAGTTAAGTACATATAAACTGAAATTCAAGTGTTTGAATTTAATTTTTGCGACCCCAGAATTTCTCTTCACAATCCCAAATGGGGTCGCGACCCATAATTTGAGAAGCGCTGCATTAGATAATATTGAAAATAACTATAAATAATAAATGAGCATAACAAAATAATAAACAGAATAGGTCAGAGTTAATCTCTTCACAAATTGCTGCACATTTATGTAACTGCAGAAATGTGAATTCCACAGTTGGAGAACTCATAGTTTACAAGGGATTACTGTAATACTGTAAGTAAAAATATAGATAACAGAAATAAAAGATAAACAACTAGCTTTTTTTTACAAACCTTTTTTTATTAGAATACTTTTTGGTATTTATCCATCAGTAACAGACAGAATAAAATTAAAATATAGAAAAGCCTCACTCCAGAAAAAATGATATTCTTTCAGCATCCATTTGCAGAAAAAGTTGTTTATTTTTTTCTAAATAATGCTAATAAATCTTTATTATTTCTAATATTACAAAGATTTGTTTTTAGAAGTGATGTGCAAACTATTCAAAAATCAAATAGAATTGAATTTCAAAATAAAACTCAAATCTTAGTTCAAAAGCTTGAAAATTTTGAGCAATAATACTCTCTTTAATTCAATATTTTATTATCTGGAACTTATCATTTGGCATATTAAAAAATTGCTATTGCTTAAAATTTTTATTTTTTCCTCCCATTAGAAAGAATTTCATTAGCTGTGCTTAAAACAGTATTTGTTGTTAAAAAATATAAATCATTTTTTTATTTTTATAGGCTAATATGTATTTTAAGAAGAAATTATTTCTCAATAAAATATAATAAATCATTTGGAAAGATTCTCCCTGTACATTTAATGAATTTTTTATGTTGATATTTTTTACTGATAATGTGTGATTAATATCTCTCTATAATCTTGGCATTTTTTAATTCCTGAGAGGGATGGATTAAAGAGAAATTTGCATTATATGCTTTCGCTTCTTATAATAAATATTAATTAACCGGTCTTCAGCACTTGTTTAAGCATAAAATTATATTTAATATTTGTTAAAGATCTTTTGGCTTGATAAAGCCATTCTCAGTAACTACAAGTTTAAAACTAATCAAATAATAAATCGAATTATTTGAATACAGGAACTTTAAAATAGAACATAGAAAAAAAAAGCCAGTTTAAAATTCATGTGACACTTGTATTCTAACTAATTTTTTCTTTTGATTAAGATAAGTCCTACTAACACCATTTTTTCGTTGGTTCAATGTAAACAGCAAAATATGCATTTTATACTTTTGTTCTTTTAAGTTTAATAAGAAGCGAAAGTATAATGCCTATTTTGCTGTTTACGTTGAGCCAACAAAAAGATGGTGTTAGTGGGAACTTTACTTAATCAAAAGAAGAAATTAGTTAGAATACAAGTGTCACATGAATTTTAAACTGTTTTTTTTTTCTATGTTCCATTTTAAAGTTCCTGAATTTAAAAAATATTTAAATATTTAAAAAATTTTAAAAATATTTATAAAAAATCATTAGTAATGTAATTCAAAGCCTTTCAATTTTTAATTAACTCATTCATTATTCACTACTAATGGTTTGTATAATTTTTTAGTTTTAAATAAAAAATATATCAGTTCTCTTTGTAGTGATGTATATTACTTATTACATATAAAAATTTTTGCAGTACCTATATAATTGAAAGAATTATAATGTGACATGTCATGCAATATTGTGAAATTTAATTATAAAAAAAATTTTAACTTTTATTTTATCTAATATTTATAATAGAATTTATTTAGTCCATATATGATATTTTATAAATGTCTGGTCCTAGACTCCAGCCCAAAACTCCTTTGCGAAGTGCATTTTTTTGTTTATATATATATAAAATATGTAATCACAAAAATATAATAATGTATTACAAAAAATATATATATTATGTATAATTAAATCATATATACGAAATTATATAAGCTAAACTCGAGGGAATCGATATTATCCATGGGAATGTAAGCTATTTTTCATTATTTTATATCATAAGGTCGGAAGGAATACAAACAACCAAGAGAAGGTTAAATCAGCAAATGGAGGGGGGAGAGGGTGGAACGAATGGCAAAAAATAAACAAAAATGATAATAACAGAGCGAGTCACAAGAACAAGGCTGACAGAGCAGGTCAAAACTATTGGTCCTCTGGCCAAACTGTTGAGGAGAACTGGACTCTGCTGATGGGACTGGATTCTATCCCAAAGAAGTTTACTCTCTCTCTCTCTCCCCAAATATGTGATTTCCTATTCCAAAGACATATTGATGACAATTATGTCTCTACACATTAATAAGAACCACACACACACACACACACACACACACACACACACACACACACACACTCTACACACACACACACACACACACACACACACACACACACACACACACCACAGGGCCATGGTGACAATCGATTTCCTTGAGTTTTGCACTATATATATATATGTTGCATTCTGTTGATTGTAAATTTTAATAAAAATTACACAAAAATTGGTTATTTTGGATTTATTTTATCAAAACTACAATATTCAATATACAGAAGACACTAAAGAAACCTCTTTCTCCACACCAAGCAAGCAAGAGAGTGTGTGGGTGAGATCAAGTATAACATAAACAAAAATAAATCTGTCCTACGATCCTATGGCGCATAGAATCTTTAACAAAGTAGCTAAAAATACTAACACCAAAAAGGCTTATAAAAGAAATCGTACTATTTTCTCAGCTCTGTGAAACAATAAGGCCGTAGTGGAACAGTCAAGAAATCCAGGAATACAGTGGATTCCTCTTAATTGGGACACGTTAGGACTAAGTCATTTTGGCCCTATTAAGCGGCTGCCCCAATTAAACAAAATAATGATAAATTCTAAAATAAAATATATAATTCGTAGATAAATAAATAATTGGTAAAAAAAAAATAATAATTAGGTCCCTATTTTAATTCTTTATTAAAATAGAGATGTTTCTGGAATTTCTTTCCATAATGCCCACTCCTCACGCAGTTGATTTTCTTATTATAGGAGATGCATTATGGTAAATTTTGGTTTATTTCAGTGAGTCTACAATGGCTTATATTAAATGGTTGGCTTTTAATTTTATCAGCAAAGCAATTTTACTTGAAAGTGTAAAATCCTTTGTTGACTAAAAAAATAATACATACACGATAAATTTTACAATTTCATTTCTTGGCATCTTGGCAAAGATTTAAAAATTTTAAATAAAACTGACACTGTAAATGAATATCGCTAGGTACAGAAACGGTAGACTCTCAAGTAGATGCACACTTGCCAGACACGACGATAAATAACTGATTCTCATCATTCTAGTGTGGCTGAATACAGTATTGTTATGTATTATTTATCAATGATGATGTACTTATAATTTTACTAAAGAATGGATGTTTATATTAGTGTGGCGACAATGTGTAATAGGACGTGAATAAATGAGTCACTCCATTGTGTTAGTCTGTATTGTCTTGTAGAAAAGTTTAACCTGAAAAATTACGTATTTGTCTTGTAGAAAGGTTTAAACCTGAAAAATTACCAGTACAATAAAATGTTGTTATAATTTTTATATCAGGATTTTTTAAGAAAGCACACAACAAGTATTAGTGTACACAGTGTTGCCATACTTTCGAAAAATCCCTAAAATATATCAAAAATTGATCATTTTTTTTTCTGCTGCTGTCCCAATTAAGTATTTAAATTATGTATTAGTTTGGTTTCGGTTCTTTGAGATTTGGCCCAATTAACCGGTGACCCAATTAAACAGAATTCACTGTATATGTGGACCACTCTACAATCACACTTTATAAAGACCCCAGCATTATATAGGCCACACAAAATGTAACCTAAGTAAAAGACTAGCTGAACATAAAGATGATATACGACAAGGATGATTAAGCACAGCTCTCTTGTATACTGCCTATGAACAAGATGTAATGATTAACTGAGAAGAAGCTGCGATTGTACATCTGCCTAAAAACAATTACAGTATGGCGACCTTGGAGGCTATTGAGGTCGAAAAATGAAGATCAAAATGTAATCTTGTAAATGATTATAATCCAGAAAGCCTTCCCTGTTCTTGAAAATGGGCAGCATGTTATAATTTATAATATTTAAAACCATTTTATGTTAATAATTTATTTAATGATATCATAACAAGTATACAATAGAAAAGTTTAATTTTTATGTAAATTTGTACGTTATTGTTATATAATACAATTTTAATTATAATTTTGAATGTGTTCCACCCTTAACTATTTGAATTCCATAAATCATTTATGTACTGATGCAGGTCTTACAATAGACTGAAAATGTTTTACTCTTTATTAATAAAAGTTTTTCCCTGCTGTAAAGGCTTGTGAATTAGGAAGTAGGTTGACTTATATTTTATTTATATTTCAATAAGCATTTTCAATTCTATAATATTTTCACAAATGTAAAATGAATTATTATTGATTGTTAATAAGTTATTGTTTTTATATAAAAAAAAGAATGGAATAATTTATTTAACTATTATTATATAATTATTATTTTATTAAATATCAACAAATCTTAAAACAGGTATTCAAAAAATAACAAAAATTTATTACAAAAGCACTTTTACCATTGTAGCCATCATCAGCTGCACTTTAAAAATGTTCTTACAGCCAAAAAGGAGACATTTACCAGAGAGATATCAACAAATGAAGAAAAGGAAGAAATCCATCTAATGTTGTTGTCATTGACTAAATGATGAATAATAATTAAAAAGAGAAGTGGAATTTCACAAGTATCTGGCAAGGAGTGATAATCAGAAGTTCAGAACAGTTGAATTTTCAATTTTGAAGAGGCAGGAGTGAGAAATTCAGCTCACAGGAAAAGAGACAAGATTACAGAACTTTACTTTAAAAAAGAAAAGAAGCTGTCATAAAAGAAGACAAGACTGTGCAGCTAATCCACCAGTTTTTCCTGGATATATGCAATATATTGCAACAATATAGATAGAAACCAGATGACAGAATCCACTGTACAAGAAGAGACCAACAGATTAATTGTTACTAGACTAGACCAACCAACTACAAATATTCTCCACAGTTCAATAAAAAAGATATTGCCATAAAAACTGTACAGTGGTGGACAAAAGTATTGATACCCCCTCCATTTTTTTATTATTTTGGTAATATTAGTGTTTGAGGTTAATGTAACGTTTTCAAACCATGTTTATTGAAATTTCTGTAATAAGTTATGCTATAGCGATAAATTTTATAAAATTTATTACATAAATTGTTATAGGGAAAAAATAAACCTAAAAATTGCTGTGGACAATTGTATTGATACCCTAAAAATTTTAAAAATAAACTTATTCTTTCTATTTTTGTTTTAAATAATTTCAATGGAAAACGTCTGCAATATGTCGTGTGACATATATAATAAATAATTTACATATTGTCATCATAGCGTCATAACAAAGTTAACAACATAACGATGGGGAAAACGAAGGAATGGAGTCAAGATGTGCATGAAAAAGTTATAAAATTGCATAAAGCTGACCATGGATACAAGAAAATTAGTTTCCGATTGCAGATTGTTGTTTCAACAGTACAAAAAATCATCCAGAAATGGAAGCGCAATAGCACTATAACAAATTTAACATATGCAGGTTGCCCATCATTATTGAGTGATAAGAGCTACTTGCTTGTTGAAAATCACTGTATAAAATGATAGAAAGAAGTCTTCGAGGCAAGTACGGCTGAATTTAGGAGGGAAATGTGCCAATGTCTCTTCGAGAACAGTTAGACGGCACTTAAATAAGTGTAACATCCGAGGTTGTGTGGCGAGAAAGAAGCCATAACTGAAGCAGTGCCATAAAAATGCACATTTGGAATTTGTAAAGAAATATATCAAAGAACAGGAAACCTATTTTAATAAAATTTTATTGTCTGATGAGAGAAAAATCAACCTCTTCAATAGTGACGAAAGTTTTATTGTCTGATGAGACAAAAATCAACCTCTTCAATAGTGATAGTAGGCAGTTTGTTTGGCGTTTCAAAAATAAAGAGTTCAAAGAAGATTGCCTGGTGCCAACTGTGAAGCATGGTGGTGATAGCGTACTATTTTGGGGTTGCATGAGTACAAACGGTCCTGGGGACCTTGAAATTATTGATGGAATCCTTAATTCTGAAATATATAAGTATATATTGCAATTGAAAATGATTCCTTCTGCTGTCAGGCTCCTTGGCAGAAGGTATTATTTTCAACAGGACAACGATCCTAAACATGTTTCACATTCAACAATGCAATTTTTTGATCAAAACAAAATTAAGCTTCTTTCTCCCTGGCCTAGCCAAAGCCCGGATCTTAATGTCATCGAGCATTGTTGGTACCAGCTAAAGAAAATGGTCAAAGATCGCTACCCCAAGAACATAGCAGAATTAAAAAGGTTTTGTAAAGAGGAATGGGCAAAACTCGACATAGACTTTTGCAAGAAGCTTGTTGAAGGCTACCGAAAACGATTACAAGCTGTAATTTCTGCTAAAGGTGGGCATATTAAATATTAATTGTAAGGCATCAATACTTTTGTCCACCTTATGTTTTCAGTTTTTGTTTGTACAGAAATAAATAATTGCTATTTCTGATTGAATGTGCTATCCTTACTATTCTTTGCTCTTTCCAATTTCATAAACAGGATTTGATAACGTTACATTAACCTCAAACACTAATATTGCCAAAATAATAATAAAAAATGGTGGGGTATCAATACTTTTGTCCACCACTGTATATGATTAATGTAAAATTTTGTTGTAAAGAAATCTCTCTTTATGCAAGATATGTTGGTACCAAATAAATGCATGTTTTTAAATTTTTAAGCTTTATAGTTTAAGTCATTGATGTGCATCACCTGATGTCTCTCATATTTTGTGAGGAAGTTAACTCTGACCTGTCCTGCTTTATTCTATTATGCACTCTTACTTATTTATTATTATTTTTAATATTATCTAACGTATTATATTTTAGTTTAAGAGTTGACTTACTTCCACATTCCCCATTGTAGTAGTTAGCTATCACTTGTTACGGAATCTGAAACCATCCTCCGGAAGAGCTGTCCTGGATAATGATGTCATCATCTAATCTAAATAAGTTTTACCACTGATCTGATATGAGAAAATAAGAATGATCCCGTATCGATGTTTTGTTTGATATATAAATGAATTGTAAAGAGGATGACAAGAATGAATAACTCTGTAAGCAAATAAATTTAAACTTGTTACGTGTATTTATGTAAATGAAGCAACACAGGACTGTACGTCACTCGATATAAAAGCCGACGCAACCAACGATTCACTGAGGTGTTGTATCAATGTAAGTTTGAAGTTTGTATCGGGAGTGGAGGTAGTAGAATTAAGTAATATTTAAGGTTTCTTTCTTGTGAATAGGAGGTAGTAGAATTTAAGTATTATTTAAGGTTTATTTCTTGTTATTTCAGTAGAATTAATTAGTATTTAAAGTTTATTTCTTGTGAATAGTTGATTGTTGAGATTTTGAATTATTAAACAAGCTTTTTGATTAACATTTTGATTGTTGCTTTATTATAGTTTCAATAAAGCATTTATTAACATTTTGATTGTTGCTTTATTATCGTTTCAATAAAGCATTTATTAACACTTTTTTATAAGTGTTTTGGAGTCTAATAAATTTATATTTATTATTATCTAACTTGTTTTGAAAAATTCAATTTATTAATATGTTTTTAACATCATTGTTCGTTCTAGTTCTAACACTTAATCGGTACTTTTAATTGTAAGTTCCAATTTCCGGTGTCCGGTTTTGTTTCATTGGTTAGATGTTACACTGTTGTTTAGATTGTTGTGAAGTTAATTATTTTTAAGTTAGAATTTAGTAGTTAAAGACCTGAGATCAGACCGAACTCTGGATTGCAGAGTTGCCAGAACCATTAGGTTTAGTTGTAATTAGTATTATTGATCTTCATTAGAATTCACGACTTTGCAATTTATCTTCAGAATCCACACACACAGCCTACCAGTTCTATCTGGCAAACAAACAAGAAGGGACATGTTTCTATAACATATCTGGTTTCAGAACTAATGATGATAAGTCTCATGACTTTAATTCGAATCCTATAAAGGCCATATAGGCCATAAGAACTCGTGTCTCAACCATCTGAAACAATAAGCAGGATTCTACTCAGTCCCTCTCCAGAGTTTCCACATATAGGAATATTACATATTATTAGAAATGATGGGGTGAGAGGTTATCATATTAATTTTTTATGATTAAAATACAAGTCATCTAATAATAATTTTAATAGTAAATAAATATTATTTTGAATACACAATTCAATACAAACTAGAAAAATCCACAATCAAAAATTATTCAACAAATCTAAATGAATCCTAGTGGAATATTTTCTGAAATAAACTGTAATTTTAGTAATAATTCATGAATTTGAAGTAGAGCACCATAATTCAAATTCATGAATAATAATTAAAATTATATTCATTTCATAAAAATATTCCACAAGTGGTCATTTATATCATACTTGTTGGCTAACCTTTATTCTTAAGATATAAAATAAAGCATTAGGATTCAGGACAATATTTTATGCACTCAAAATTAATATATTCTATCCTCAAGTTAGATAAAACATATTATGGCATATACTGTATTTATGTTGAAAATAACAGTTTTGAGTTTTAATAAAAACTTAAATATTAAATAATTAAAAATCATCAAAATATTTTCATCAAAGTAATTTTTTTAGTGCTAATAATTTTTTAATAAATATTACATATTATTTCAGCTCTGTTGTCATCTGTTCAAATGATAAGCAAATCAATTGATTATTTTCATAAAATAGAAGCCTATCAAAGAATGAAAGATGCTGTATATTGGCAGGTTTGTTATTCAGTCATTTATTACTATAATAAAATTTTTAAATTACTTAAATATACTATAATATATTTTAATATATTTTGTCAATACCGTTATGATGTAAACAATGTAATAGAAAAAAAAGGCAGATCTACAAAGATGCCTAGAGTAAATTTACTTTTTATAATATATTAATTTAAATTTTTTTATATTTAGGCCTTAGTTTATAATGAACTTGGTATGTTCAATGAAAGAAATTCGTGTTCCAGACAGTTTAGGCTTTTGGATCAACAGTTTGAGTGTGACATATGGACTGGGATTATGATCCCATAAAACTGCATTTGAAAAATAAATTTTCTTTATATGAAAAACATAAAATTGTTTTTGTTTGTATTTATAATTTTGTATTATAACTAATGCTTTAAAATTACATGATTTCTGAACGAATATAAAATTGATTCAATATATGAATCAATTATTATTTAATTTTAGGAAATAAAAATGGCTGATATTACAATGTAATATTGGCTTATAATTAAATCAAGTGCTTTTGTTTATTACTATATAGAAGGTCCCTGACTTATGGCCTTAGTAAAGCTACAAGGTTGTTCAATAAGTTCGCGGAGCGCCATCTATTAGTCAAAATTAGAACTAAAACTTCGACGCCATTTTCATATTTGTTCTTTCTTAGAAACACATCAAAAGTTTCATTTCGATCTGTTAATTTATTCATTGTTTAACCGCCCTTTATATCTAACGTGTTGTGCCTTTTTTTCAATATGGATAAAATTGAGCTTCGTTTGAAGAAAATCGTTTTCCACGGAGATTGTTTGAGGTGTGGGAAGAGCCAGAAGTCGGAGGGAGCTAAATCTGGCGAATAGGCTGGATGTTGCAACAATTCGTACTTCAATTCAGTTATTTTAGCAATGGTTTTTTGAGCTGTGCGCGCAGGTGCGTTATCTTGGTGGAAAATGATTTTCTTCTTCTGTAATCCGGGTCTTCTTTCACGAATTTTTTCGTCTAATTGATTCAAAAGGTTACAATAATAATCCGAATTGATTGTTTTGCCAGTTTGGAGGTAATCTATAAACAAAATTCCTTTTGCATCCCAAAAAACTGATGCTAACACCTTCTTGGCTGATTTTTGCACACGAACTCGCTTCGGCGCCGAAGAGCCGGGTTCACACCACTCCTTAGCCTCCTGTTTTGATTCAGGATCATGATGGTAGACCCAAGTCTCATCCATTGTGATAAATCGACGGATAAAGTCGCTTTTATTCTTCTTAAAACGCTCCAAATGTTGCTGGCAAAGTCGCATCCGAATGTGTTTTTGCTCCATCGTTAGAGAATGCGGCAGCCATTTTGCACATAGTTTTTTGAAACCCAAATTAACACTCAAAATATTGCTCACTGTGCCCAATGAAATGCCTAAAGCCTCTGCTAAATCTCTTTCAGTCAATCGACGGTCTTCCAATACCATATCCGGTATTTTTCCGATGATTTCCGGTGTTGATGCAGTTTTTGGACGTCCCTCTCGCAGATCGTCTTCAAGGCTGGTACGACCACATCTATTATAGCTTTATATATATATATATATATATATATTATGATGATTATAACAGCATTCAATAACTTTACTGTTGAAAGTTAACTATCAATAGTCTTATGCCATTGCTATAATAAAGTTAATAACCATCATTACAATATTACCATTTGAAATTGCAGATTGAACTTTACTATAAATTATAAAGATGATTTTTAAAATATTTTTCATGTCAAAATTTTATGTGAAATCAAATTTACAGAAGTTGGATTTGCATAAGTCAGGAATTTCAATATAATTGCAAATGTTATGTAAATCTAAATGTAAATTTTTGCTAGATTTGGTATTATATTTAATGCTATTGTTAAATTAAAAAATTTCTATTATTAGTTCATTTAGTATTGATCTTTTATTTTTTGTTTATAAATCCAGCTATTCCTAAACTATGTTATAAAATATATTTTTAAATAATAATATAAATCTTTGTTTCCAAATATGTTTTTAAAACAAATTTTTTGTTCCATTGATACTTTACAGTAGACTAATATTTTAGTGAATATTTTTGTTATTCTATATAAGAAATTTTGTAACTAGAATTAACTTAGTGTTTGTATCATTGTTTATATTTCATCTTTTAAAATATCAATACTAAAAATTTTGGAAAATATTACTTGATTACACGGCTGCCAAGAGGGGGTAACATTGACACTTTTATCATGATCCTAGTATTGAAAAAGGACCCAACAGTTGGGCACCAACATGTCACATAATGTGTCCGATAGTTCTCAGCCTGCTTTGGGTGATAGACAGTATTCCAGAATGCACTGTCTACAACTCAAAGCAGTTGTCAAAATAAACTATTTTATATGTACAGTAACCGTATTTTAATAGACAAAAGTTTTGTGATTGTAAAGTATGTAACTGTATAGTGTAGGCCATGTGTGGTATGTAATGTATCGAACTTTGAATTTATTATAATCTTTTTAAATAAATGTTTAATGTTTTATATGCTTTTTTTATTAAACCAAAGTGATGCACTTTTTTAAATGGGGCCCAGACCAAAGACTTGTCATGGGCCAAAAAATTTCTTTCTATACTGATTATATATTGTATTTTATTTTGTACATGTTGATATGCCTAATGCTATCTAGACAATATGTAAATCTAATTAATTGCATAAGAATATTACCTTTTAAAAGTTGTAGGAATAATACATGTAAGCTATTTATTTAACTCTACTTATATTCACATTACTTCAAAATTCAATAAACTATAGCACTTAATAGCAGTTTTAACTTATAAACTTATTTTATTAATCATAACTTAATATTAGGTTATGATTGCAAAGTCGCTAATTTTAACAAATAACAATTACTACTACTTACAACTAACCTAACGGTTTAATGACTCTGCAATCCAGAGTTCGGCCTGAGCTTATGTCATAACTAAACTCTAACTTAATAATAATTAGCTACAAAACAATCTAAACACAATGTAACGTCTAACTGACGAAACAAAACTGGAAATCGGAACTTATAACTAAAAGTACCGATTAAGTGTTAGAAGTAGAATGAACAAACGATGTTAGAAACTTATACTACTAATTGGAATAAATTCATAAACAACTCGTGAATAAAGTATTTATGTTTAAATTGGCCTGCTCATTTGTGCTAAGTTTGAATTGTCTAATATATTCATAAACAAGTTTGCTAATAAAAAAAATATAAATTTATTAGACTCCAAAACACTTACAAAATACTGTATTGAAAATATTAACTGCTTAAACTCCAAAACAGTGCATAATATGTATTTAAAAGCACCATAAGCAGCTGAGAATGACAACATAAAAAATATGTTAAAAATACACGTCAACGGAGGTTAAGTTGTTAAAACTGAAACAACCCATGAATCTTTTCTTCATTCATGGGTTTTTTTTAACCGATGAATAAAGAAAAATCAGACTATATTTTCAGAAATAATTCACAAAAACATCAAGCATTACATATATTTTGTTCAATAAAGTTATTGATATAATTATTAAAAAACTTACATAATTTCTATGAAATATTGTTATTTTTATTAAAATTTCATAATCATCATCTTATTCTTGCTTCATTTGTATAATTTTTAGCTGTATTTTTTATAAATTTTCTAATTTATATCAAAAAATCCTATCATATAGAAAATGATCTCATACATAAATTGTTCTAATTGGACCACAGATGGTATTGGTTACTATCTGTGCTTCACATGTACTACCACACATGTGAAGCATAGATAGTAAAATTCATGGGTTGTTTCAGTTTTAAACAGTGACATGTTCAGAGAAGATGTCACTGTTTAAATATATCAACCATTTTGATGTGGTATTAGTTGGATTGATACATACAATCAATTCAACCAATACCACACACAGTAAAGTAGCCTTTTCCACAATTTCTTGGGAAAACATGCTAGCAATAATCAAAGTGCCATGCCCCTTTAAATGGATGGTGGGTGTTTGTGTTTCAATTTTTGTTTTTTTGTCTAAATATTAGCAAAAATGAAACAAAAAATATGATTAAGATACATTTTTGTATATCTTAACAAAATTAACCAATATTTTTCTATTAACAATAATATTTTTTTCAATTATTAAGTATTTTATAGCTCATTGCATGAAAAATTCAAATTTATTTAAAATTTCACAGATATCATTTATCACATTCCAAAACCAGAATATCTTTTATATATTACACTACAAAATTGACAAGATGGGATAAAAAAAATTTCAATTCTATCAAGCAATTCAATTTTAAACAATATATGTAAAGATCTATTTTTAAAATATTTTGGCAACTGAAAAAATTTGAAAACCATGGTCAAAAGTGGATATTTTCAACTAATAAACACAAAAAATATCTATTTGTATTAACTTATTTAAAAAAACAAGTGGATATTTTCAACTAATAAACACAAAAAATATCTATTTGTATTAACTTATTTAAAAGAACTTTATTTAAAATATTAACATTTAAATTTAAAAGAAAAAAGAAAACAGAATCTGGATAAGTTGTTTAATTACCAGATGGCTTCATAAAATACAGAAGATACATTCTGTGTTATATGAATCCATATTATACAAGCCAGATGAGCTATATCATGGATTATATGTAAAGATGTATTTAAAAATGTAACAATTATATATAGTATATTGTAAGTTTAAAATAAGATACAGGGAAATCCACTGCATCGAGTAGCTTCTAAACTATCTTCCTTTCTAACTGGAATTTGCACCTGACTCCTCCTCACTCTCCCCTCATTTATTTTTCTAGCATTCTCTCGAGTTAGCAGTCGAGGCGCGAGCTAGTTCTTGCAGATCCCCACTTTTAAAGTCATCATCTCTCCTGGAATGATATTTAACACAGTTCGAAATATGTGCCTGGTCCTTAACTGTCCCTCATTTGTAGGTGACATATGAAGGAAAACCTATAAAATTTACTTAGCAAATTGCTTGACTTCTAAAATATACAATGATAACAAATTACTGCTAAGTAGTGCTGTTCTTATCATTGTATATTGAAGGAAAACCGTTGATATATTTGACATCTGTGACTTCATATGGGCTGATTAACTTAAAATTCTTTCCAATTTTCTCTAGTTGTACTGAGGTCTCCCTTTGTAATTTTTGGGGATCTTTTCCCCTTATTCACTTGATTTTGAATTCATCGGTACTGTGCAATTTCCTGCAGCTCTTTCCAATTTTCTCTAGTTGTACTGAGGTCTCCCTTTGTAATTTTTGGGGATCTTTTCACCTTATTCACTTGATTTTGAATTTGTCGGTACTGTGCAATTTCCTGCAGCTTCTGGGCTTTTCTTCTATCTTGAAATCTCTATCAAACAATTCATCTGCTTTAAGCTTAGATGTCTTTTGATAAAACTTAAAATAAGGTGTGCAATCCAGATATTCACTATAACAGCTATTATGATGATAAATTGCATTATGTAACTTGTCTTACCATTTCCCCTCCGATCCCTTAAGATATTCACTATAACAGCTATTATGATGATAAATTGCATTATGTAACTTGTCTTACCATCTCCCCTCCGATCCCTTATAAAGTTGAATGTACAGCTGTTGAAAGTTGAATGTAATTAATTTTTTGTTAATGTTAAATTTGCATATTTATTTAAATATATTTCTCCCACAATACTTTTTATTTTAGTAGTAGGCATCTCTTTCAATAAGGTTCAGCTTCTATGCTGCTTCTAGGTTGACAGATGAACCTGTATCTAGTAAGCCTATGAGTTCTGTATGATCAACTCTAATTTTTACAGTAGGCAAAGAAAACGAGGAGGAGGCAAATAAATATGTTGACTTATCTTTTATTGTATCAAACTTACTAGCAACAGAAGATTCTTTTTGGCTAATTTTCTTCTTCTCAGCAATCATCCCACGATTTTCAATTAAATAAGGAAATCCGGAAATGGCCATCTTCAAAATCTTCCCTAGTCTTCATATTACCAGGATTAAGTAAGTGACATAGTTGGTTAGGAATTCCTGAGATCATCGTCATAATAAAATGAGGCAAGGGCTGGGAAAATCATGATCAATTGTTTTTTATAAAAATAATCATTCGAATATTAAAGTTTTCATAGAAAACGAATGGCATATTAATATTATGGCTTTCGTAATAGATGACAAAAAACCATGTGCGATAAGGGGAAGTAATAATTTTCCCTGAAATACTAATCAGGATGCAGGGATGAGGATGACGTAGTCAAACGGTGTGCTATGATACTGAAGACTTTACCTCGTGCCATCACGAAAGAATTTGGAGATTTGGTAATCCACCATAAGAAAATGGTGTTTCGGTGAATGAAATTGCTGAAATGCTGAACATCAGTAAATTTCATCCTACATTTTCTGCAGATCTGTCTTTACAAATCAATTGGAAATTGTAGGATGTATAGAAGAGACACTTATCAATAGCTAGAGAGGGGTTCGGGCCTCTTAACCAATACAGATACAAATCGGCGACCTGTTAACTATTCAAATGCTCCGAGTGGCACTAGCAAACCGTTGTAATTAATTAAAAACACAACTATCAGGTTTTGTAATGGTCAATACGGGTAAAATTTCGACATAATAAAATGTTTAAAATGAGTATTGATTAATAATGTTGATATTTTTTAATCTTTGAAATCACACCTCCAACGTATTGAATGCTGGATATTCTTCAAAATATTTAATCCAGGACTCTGGGTCTTGCTTGTCATCAAATGAATCAATCTTCATTTTTTCCTGAGTGACCATGTTTACATTTGAAGGGCCAAGCAAAGCCAATTCAACTGGCACAGTCAAGAAATGGATGTAATTGAATATTTGATCTTCATTTAAACGTAAAGTAATAGTTCTCCTACATACCATTTCTTCACAAGCCTACTTGACTTCATTAGAACTGTTAATGTCTTCATGGTGGTCCGGCACTTGGTATTCCGGCCTAATGTCATATATCTTATCTCCAATCTGGAACTTGATAACTTTGAAATCAGGATCTTTTGTAATCATAAACTTAGTTAAAACTGTCAACTGTGCCATTGTAACAATTATATACAGTATATTGTAGTTTTAAAATAAGGCACAAGAAAATCCACTGCATATCCAGTAGCTTCTAAACTATCTTCTTTTCTAACTGGAATTCACGCCTGACTCCTTCTCACTCTCCCCTCATTTATTTTTCTAGCGTCCTCTCGAGTTAGCAGTCAAAGCACAAACTGGTTCTTGCAGATTCTAGCATATCCAGTAGCTTCTAAACTATCTTCTTTTCTAACTGGAATTCACGCCTGACTCCTCACTCTCCCCTCCTTATTTATTTTTCTAGCGTCCACTCGAGTTAGCAGTCAAGGCACAAACTGGTTCTTGCAGATTCTTACAAAAAAAATAATTGAATTAATACAAAAAAAATGTTTACCTGCTTTTGCAATTGTAACAAAACTAAAAAATTGTTCCAAATGATTTTTGTTGATAAGATGTTTGATAACAGTTGACTGTAATAAAATTAAACTAAATGATGTTTATTGCATATATATGACAATCTTAACAAAATTGCTCCAATATTGAAAAGTGTGTCAAATTGTTAAATCTATCTAATATGTTATATGGGGATTGTTTAATGCATTCTATAAATATACAATAATCATCCATTGCTGATGATTGTTGTTTATACAACTCTCCAATATTGAAAAGTGTGTCAAATTGTTAAATCTATCTAATATGTTATATGGGGATTCTTTAATGCATTCTATAAATATACAATAATCATCCATTGCTGATGATGGTTGTTTATACAATCAAAAATGTTACATTAAATTATCTTTAATACATATCTAAAAAGCTATAATAAATTAAGTTATTATTTATCAACTGCTGTTGAGTGCTATTATTTCGAGTTTCAAGAGGGGTATTATGTTTATTCCTGTTATCAGCTGTTAGTTAAGATTTTAGTTTATGTACCATTTTATTTTTAAATTTCACAAAATTTCAAAAACTCTTCAAGAATTTTAATATTTTGATAGTAGAATGCTCTATCAATAAATTTAATGCAAAACTAATGCCATTTTATTTTTAAATTTCACAAAATTTCAAAAACTCTTCAAGAATTTTAATATTTTTATAGCAGAATGCTCTATCAATAAATTTAATGCAAAACTATACAGTGGTACCTTGAATTATGAACTTAATTCATTCCTGCCCACAGTTTGTAACTCGAAAAATTCATATCTTGAAACCCAGTTTTCCATTTTATCTTATGGAAAATCAATTAATCCATTCCCAGATTTAGAAATTTTGAAAACAATAAAATGTGCATTTGTGTATAATTATTTTTATTTTTGAAATCTTTGGATTTACATGCTTTGTCTAAAAATCATCTTCCATCAAATAAAAAAAATCTATTTTCTTATGACTGATTTTGAAGCTCTGTTTTCAATTTGTCATAATCAGCTGCTTCTTTTTGTCTCTTAGGTTGGTATCACACAATGTGATTTCTACACAATTTCAATGTATGGGAATTACATGCAACAAAAATCAGGTGAAAATTGTGCAATGTGATATCACTTAAGACAATGAAGTGACACAATTTTTATTTCAATCACTGTCTGAATTTTAAACAATTCATTGCATATGATAACCAATCAACATTAAACTCAAATATCAGGTGACTTACAAGGAAACAAAAGCACATGGTGGAACATCATTGCTGCTATCTTCCATGGCTAAACTCTTTTTTAAATTATTGTAACAGCCTTGGGACTTCTATTCTTAATCCATTTTTAACATATTTCTTTCTCTTTGCTTGAGCCTCAAGTTCTTCTACAGCTAATATCAAAATTACAGTTTTAGTGAGATGTGATAGTCATGTTTGTTTTTCTGTTCACAATATCGTTCCAACTCGGTTCTGAAAACTCATTTTGTGTGATAAGAGATTTTCAAACCAATATCAGGTTAGTTGAAATCGCAGGCAATAAAATTGATACGTGATCATATAGTGATACTGGCCTTAGGCTTTAACTCACATCGTGAGTTAAAAAGAATTTGACATAACTAATAATTACTATGTAGATCTTTAATATTATCAAGAATGAGCATTCTTTATCACATTCAGTTATACGTAGTAGGATCCAAAAGTTTGGGGACTACAGTCATCCATGACAATCAAAGCATGTAGTTAAAGTAATACCATTTGAAATGCATTCTACCATCCCATCACTCCATGTTCAGGATAATTTCGCCCATGTCATGTGATTGAATTGTAATTACTATGTAAATCTTTAATATTATCAAGAATGAGCATTCTTTATCACATTCAGTTTTACGTAGTAGGATCCAAAAGTTTGGGGACTACGGTCATCCATGACAATCAAAGCACGTAGTTAAAGTAAATACCATTTGAAATGCATTCTACCATCCCTTCATTCCATGTTCAGGATAATTTCGCCCATGTCATGTGATTGAATTGCGCATGCAGACCTTTTGTTCTGAGATAGTAAAATTTGTTCTGCGACGTAACAAACATGGCTTTTCAAGAACAATGCTGCAACATTAAATTTTGTCAGCATTTGGGTAAAACACCTGCAATGCTAAGGAAGGTGTACGGTGTTCTACGATGTCGAGATCAAAGGTGTAATCGAGTATCGGCGTTTTAAAGAGGGCCGAGAATCCATCACTGATGATGAGTGCTCTAGCCAACCTGTGACTTTACGGACTAAGGAAAATGTTAATTTGGTATCTCAGTGTGTTTGCAAAGATCAGGGTTTGGCAATGATCTTTGCAAACACACTGAGATACCAAATTAACATTTTCCTTAGTACTTGAAGTCGCAGGTCGGCCAGAGCGCTCATCATCAATGATGGATTCTCGGCCCTCTTTAAAACACCCTTAGTACGTGAAGTCGCAGGTCGGCCAGAGCACTCATCATCAATGATGGATTCTCGGCACTCTTTAAAACGCCGATATCACTCGTACACCTTCGATCTCGACATCGTAGAATCACTGTACACCTTCCTTAGCATTTCTAAACTCACTGCAGGTGTTTTCCCCAAACGCTGACAAAATTTAATGTTATAGCGTTGTTCTTGAAAAGCCATGATTCTTACGTTGCAGAACAAATTTTACTATCTCAGAATAAAAGGTCTGCGCGTGCAGTTTAATCACATGACATGGGCGAAATTATCCTGAACATGGAACGAAGGGATGGTAGAATGCATTTCAAACGGTATTACTTTAACTATGTGCTTTTGTTGTCATGGATGACCATAGTCCCCGAACTTTTAGATCGTACCACATATTTCAAAAAATAATTGAGATATTTTTTATATGAAACTTATAGAAAATATTTTACAAATATAATATTAAAAAGCAACACAGTTCATATCTTGAGAATAAGTTCGTATCTAGAAGCCAAAAATGGAACATAAAAAAAGTTTGTATGTTACTTACATTCTCAGTGGTTCGTAAGTTGAGGTACCACTGTAGTTATTTAACATATTAGGGCAGTATTTAAAGATATGGAAATTAAACCAAAAAAACCACTGCTTTAAAATCAGAAAGTTTTATTCAAATCACTAAAATAAGAAATATCTAATTGGTTCAATTATAAAATATACTGCAAAAATTTATATATAAACTGGTTTCAATACTTCTGCATGCCACATAACAGTGGTTCTGAGTTACAAACATAATTTATCATTGTTGTGAATCAGTGTTCAAGCATTATACTAATGCTCATAACAGTGGTATAACATAAAATAATACAAAATCATTTTTACAGTGGTATAACATATTCAAATATATGGTAAAGGTTTAGCTTATCTGTGGACAAGAGACTATGCGAAGCGCAGCATGTACCTTGGTGATGCTTTCGTTGCTTTAATCATGTTCAGCACTGCCAGAGCCAGGTCGCATCAAAACTGACAGATTATTTACAATATATGGTAAAGGTTTAGCTTATCTGTGGACAAGAGACTATGCGAAGCGCAGCATGTATCTTGGCGATGCTTTTGTTGCTTTAATCATGTTCAGCACTGCCAGAACCAGGTCGCATCAAAACTGACAGATTATTTGCAAACGGAAACACAGATATCTAGCCTGAGAACGGAAATGTTTTTTCTTTCTTCTCTGTGCAAGTTGTCTTTTTTGCCAGGAGGGTTTTTTCAGACCCTCAGGAATACTGGACGTGGCCCCCGACTGTTCCTTTGAACCCTCCAAACCGGCGATTCCTCAGAATTTCGACTGCCAAAAGGCAAGGGTTTCTTCCCCATGTGAGAAAAGGTGTTTTTTTTTGTTTTTTTCGAATCCCAAACCAGCATATTTTGGGCATCTCCAATGCCTGGTATATAAAAAAATCTCTACCTACACAAGTGTGTTTTCACTTAATGCCGTGCCGTGTGTAAACGTGAATACACGCTGTTTCTACCAGGAACTGTTCAAAGTCATATTTGGTTCATCTGAACACACTTGATTCCACAGAGCATGTGTATTTCTTGGGACTTCACAGATGCAGCATCAAAACTGACTGCATTTTTATCTGCTGCACAATGTGCAGCAGATAAAAATGCAACTGACATCACTAGAAAACGAGACAAAGTCATGCACAGTAAGCAATTGCCAATGTAGCCAAGAAATGCACATGCGCTGTGGAATCAGGTGTTCAGATGAACCAAATATGACTTCCAAACAGTTCTTGGTAGAACAAATGCATGGTGTAGTCCGTATGGAAGTGGCTTACGGATCGAAAGGACCTGGCATAGAGTTCTGTGGAAGACAGCAGAATTTATCAGATGACAAAAATCGCCTACTAGGCTAGGAAAAAGGAAAAAGGCAGCAGAAGATAGTAGTTTAGAGAATGGAAATGAGAGAAAAACCCCTAATAAGAAAAAGAAAAACTGTGAAAAAGGGGTAAAAATTTGGTTCCCGACAGATGGCTTCACTTAATGCCGTGCCGTGTGTAAACGTGAATACACGCTGTTTCTACCAGGAACTGTTCGAAGTCATATTTGGTTCATCTGAACACACATGATTCCACAGAGCATGTGTATTTCTTGGGACTTCACAGATGCAGCATGCACAATGTGCAGCAGATAAAAATGCAACTGACATCACTAGAAAATGAGACAAAGTCATGCACAGTAAGCAATTGCCAATGTAGCCAAGAAAAGCACATGCGCTGTGGAATCAGGTGTTCAGATGAACCAAATATGACTTCCAAACAGTTCTTGGTAGAACAAATGCATGGTGTAGTCCGTATGGAAGTGGCTTACGGATCGAAAGGACCTGGCATAGAGTCCTGTGGAAGACAGCAGAATTTATCAGATGACAAAAATCGCCTACTAGGCTAGGAAAAAGGAAGAAGGCAGCAGAAGATAGTAGTTTAGAGAATGGAAATGAGAGAAAAACCCCTAATAAGAAAAAGAAAAACTGTGAAAGAGGGGTAAAAATTTTGCTTCCCGACAGATGGTGCCACATGACACCACACTTCGCATTGCTAATCTCTCACCCACAGGTAAGCTAAGCCTTTACCAAATATATGTGCATGGATTGGAAAGTACCTGTATATATATTTGAATACATTATACAGGTGCTTTCTAGTGCCTGTACATATATTTGAATACATTATAGACAGGCATAATTTATGCACATTGTGATCCATAAGTTGTTGCATTTAATATACTTCCTCAAATACATTTAAATTTTTGGCAAAGTATTAAATCTGTTGTAATGTGAGACCTTGGGCTGTAGCTTTTTTATCTTAAACATAAATCTGGCTCTGATGACAGTGTCATTTTCTAAAAAAAAAGCAAAAATATACCATCAAAATATCATTTTGATCCAAACTTTAAATTTCAATTTATGTTCTTTTCCTTTTGAGAACTGTCTTGTAGTTTGTCTCGATAAAACCAGAGAATGCTATCCTTCAAATCTAATCCACTTTCAAATAATTTCTATAAAATTTGAGTAGTTATCCTCATCACTTATGAAACAATCCACTTCAGAAGATTATAAATGATTAAAGAGAAATTTAAAAAAGTGCTTATCTTAGAAATTGCTTCATTTGATGCACTTTCCATTGATTATGATTTTCTATCAATCTGTGTTAATTTTCTGATTGTAGATTTATTCAAAAACTATACTATTCATATTGACTTTCCAATTCTAGTGGAAATGATAAAGTTAACAAGGTTCATAGAATTATAATACAATCAATCATATAAGATTTGGTAGGATTGCATACATTGCAAAGCCCAGAAACCAATCAATAGGGGAAGTCAAAAGACACAAAATATCCTTAGCGAACTAGGGGCAAAAGTTAACAAGATATACAGGCTGAAAGTTAAATGGTGCATACGGTTTGATACTGTGCTTCGCCTCACTACTGTATATAGCACGACATATCCTGTTCCCCTGCAGTTACTTATGCCCCCTAGATACCTGTATATCTCGTTAACTTTTGACCCCTAGTTCATTAGGAATATTTTGTGTGTCTCAACTCCCCTATCAATCGGCACAATTTTTTCTGGGCTTTACAATGTATGCCAGGGGTGGCCAACTTGTTTGTCATTAAGATCGACTTTATATGTTAACAATGAGTTCGCAATCTACCTTCGAAATTCTTCGTTTGATGGTGAGAGTAGAGATAGGAGCCAAAACCACATATCCCAAAACGAGATATCTGGCAGCGGTGACAGTTTTTTCCTTTTACAATTAAATCATAAATCTCAAACACAATACTTCACTTTAACTTTCACAACTGTCAATTCATAGGTGCCATGTTGGCATCATCAGAGCAATTTTAGAATTTTGTCTAAATGCTTTGCTGCTACCGGCTATTCTGTTTTGGGCCATACTCAACTCTGCTGCTACCGGATATTCTGTTTTGGGCCATACTCAGTAATAAAGTGAAATTTTGGCTTTAGTTGTCTAGAGAAGGCACTACCATACTCAGCAATAAAGCTAAAGTTTGGTTTAGTTGTCTAGAGAAGGCACTATGCAGTAAGAGAGTCGTCCGATAATGAATGAAGATTAAGATGAAGATCGACTACAAATCGTCCCGTGATCGACCTGTTGGCCACCCGATGTATGCAATCTTACCGATTCTTGAACACCCATCTTATTCTTTTATTAAATTCGATAAGCAAGGGACAATTGTATATTACAGCTTTTCTTACACATCATATATTATTTATGCTTGAGTACTTTATTTCTTTTGAAAAGACTAAGTAGAATGAATAATCTCTATGCATAATACTCATCACTTAGTCAGTTTTAGGGGTTGGTGTACAAGAATCTTACTCATAACAATCTATCGCGCGTTTAATCACAAATCGGTTGTGATGAATCTTTATTAAATAAATTGTTATTCTAGCAATCTCAAAAATGACAAAAGAGAGACCTATAATTTTTTGAAAAATCTGGGTTATTGAAAACTTTATGTACACACAGACTTTTCAATTGATATCAGTGGTTGCAGCTGTACCATGCTATGAAACTTGTTAACTTGTAACTACGAAATAAAAATATTTTTGTGCTATTATTTCGATTTTTTAAAGGTTGTCAGAATTAAGACAAAAATAAATAAACCCACCTTGTCATTCTGCAAACAGTCCAAAACAGCGAAGTTGTTACTCAGTACGGAAGAATCGCAGAGTCGCCTGATGTCGCTTTTGCACTCGGGTGTTTCGGCCAGTTTGATCCTACCACCACTGGATGATTCAACAGACGTCTTCCTACCAGCTGAAGCCTGTCCATCATTATTCGGGAGAGGACCCTTTATCCCTGTTGCCTGGTCTATGATAATCACCGTCAGCAAAAGCAGAGAGGCAGTCCTCCATCGACCACAGAAACCCCGACGGAAGCACTCTTCTCCGGTCGCCATCTTGGAATTAATCGAAGATTGCCAGATATGCTATCAACCTGACTTCCGTTTCCTTTGGGTGCGGAAATTATGAAAATTATAAACTTTTTTTTTTTTGAAAAACTAATTTAGCGATAAATCTGTTTCTACTTTTCTTTTCAAATGACACCGAATTTTTAAATTTTCGATAGGTTCCAGATGGGCATTTAGATGATATTATTTGATAATTAATACATACTGTCAACCGAATTTTTAAATTTTCGATAGGTTCCAGATGGGCATTTAGATGATATTATTTGATAAATACATACTGTCAATTCTCGTTATTCTCGGATTCCATATTCGCGTATTTGACTATTCGCGAAGATTTATTTGTAACCACAAAATCGTTATTCGCTGAGCTTTCGAGATTATTCGCGGACTCTCGCTGAGCGGCGAGGGTGACTGTTATTAAATCGAATATCTGTAAAAATCTATTTAAATAATTTCATAGTTATTATTCTATTCTATTATTCTATCTATTTAAACGTCCACCATTTATAAATGGTGGACGTTTCATTTTCTTGTAATAAAACATGAAAAGAACGTCCACCATTTATGAAAGAAGTTGAAACGTCCACCATTTATAAATGGTTGATGATAAAAGATAAGGTGTCGTATCATCGAATCATTATCAATGATTTGACTAGTCTATTAAATGTAACAAAAATCCATTAAATAATTCAGGATATAGTAAAAGAATATCTCAAAAGTTTGATCTTCTGCCATTTTAAACGACTGAAACTCAAAGTTCATTTGATGATTATCATTGTGTTGTTGATGTACTTGTAACTTGTACATGTATTAATTTCTTTTAGTATGTATTTTTCTTTTCTTTTTTCTCTCTTTGTATTGTTTCGAGTCCTTGTTTTACTTGTATTTTCTGTATTCGTCATATTGCCAGCTGAATGATATTCCTTCCTTGATGCTTTTGTTATTGTTATTTTATGCCACTTTCCATTCGATGAGTACTAAGAGGCAGTGCTGGATTACTCAATAGGCACAATTAGGCACTAGCCTGGGGCCCCGATAATTTAGGGCCCCCGGAAAATTATTATTTTTTAACTGAACGATAATAAAAAATGAATTAATAAAGTGGCTGAAATTTTTATAAACCTAATTTTGAGAAAATTTTAATTTAAAAATTTTATAGTTGTTTTCCAGATCTTTTTTCCCCCATATGTTGAGGTGTACGAATACTTTTTACACTCACTGTAGTTCAATGTGACAAACTTTTTGGCCGGAGCTGTACATCTTTATATCTCAGATAGTTCTTTCAGCTAATCCATTTGCCTGAGGGTGATACAGGCTGGTAGTTTTAAGAATTATATTTTTAGAGAGAGAGCCCGTAATTCAAACTCCTTAGAAATAAAACTGCATCCCCTATCAATGATTATAGATTTAATCCTATCAGTATGTTCCCATTTTTCAAAATAATCAATGACTGCCTTTGCTGACTGCTTTATAGACTTTCCCCAACAAACATCGTGGCTTCATCAATGATGATCAAAAAGGACTGAGTAGTTTGATTGGTATCAGACTTTTTTGATTTCTGCAAAGTCAAGGTGTATACTTTCAAAACGAGTTTCAGCCTGAATAGGGAGATTTATGAAATGTGGTTTACCTTGATATTTAAATTTTCCAATTTGGCATTCATTGTCTTGACATAGTTTGATACATCTCTTTTCATAGACTTCCACTGAAATCTTTGGCATATTTTATAAAAGGTTTGCCAGAAATCCCCATGCCTTCCTGAAAGCAGGTCATTATGATAAGAAATCATTATGGCACGCTTGACCTCCACATCCAAAGGATTCACTAAATATCTGCATGGACGTTATTATTAAGCATGGACGTTATATCTCTTGACTAAAAACAACAGTGGACCGACTCTGAGCAATCGATACATAATCAGGATAAAGCATCGGCATCACCCATATTAGCACCTCTACGATATGTGATTTCAAAGTCAAAACTTTTCATGTATAACTGCCATCTTGCCAGATGATCCTGAAGTTCCCCACAAGTTAACAATTGAGTAAGTGCCCAGTGATCTGTTAGAATAGTGAATATTTTTCCTTCTAAGTAAGTACGAAAATGCTTGATGGCCTTTTCAACTGCAAGACATTCCTTTTCTGTAACTGAGTAGTTACATTCAGATCTAGAAAAGGTGTATGATTGATAGCTAATGACTTTTAACTGCTGAAGTTTTGGTTTAGATGTCTCTCTTTGATATAGAATTGAACCAAAGGCATAGTATGAAGCATGCATTGCCAGTTCATATGGAAGTAAATCATTGGGTACAGCGAGGATAGGTGAGATGTAATATGCTCCACTAATTTTTCAAAACTTTGTTGACAGTCTTGAGACCATATGAAAGGGACATCTTTCTTCTTCAGTGACTCTAATGGACGAGCTATTTTCACATTGTCTTTGATAAAAGCTCTGAAGTGATTTGTAAGACCAAGGAAACAGTGTAAAGATTTCAAGTCAGTAGGTTTTTTAATATTATGCACTTTTTCAACTTTTTCCTTCATTCTTTTAGTTTCTCCATCCAATAACTCTACCAAGTAATTTCAGTTGGGGAACACAAAATTCACAATTTTTATAGTTGAGAATTCAAAGAACTTTCAAAAGTTAACTCTTTACATTCATCATAGGATTTTTCTCCAATGCAGGTATCATCGATATAGTCTTAACTACTACTCGAAGACCTATTACATCACTAAGGACTTTTGATATGAATCTTTGAAAAACACTAGGGCTGTTTTTCCATCCCTGAGGTAAGCAATTGTATTAATAATGACCATCTGGGGTCACAAAAGTAGTAAATCTAGTTTGCAGAGTTAATCAGACTTGCAAGAATCCATTTTTCAAGTCTATTTTTGTAAACACTTTAATGTTATCATCATGTTATAAATACGTGGAAATGGAAACAGGTCAAGAGTTGTTTCCTGATTGATCATTTGATAATCATGAACTAGTTTAAAATCATTATCACCTTTAGGAATTACAATGGAAGGAGTTGCAAACTCAGATGAGGATTCACTAATAACTCCATCTTTTAACATATCATTTATTTTTGTTCTAAGCCAATTTCGCCTATATGCAGATAAATTATACACTTGTTTTTGCACTAACTTATGATGATCTTTTAATTTAAAATCAATGCTATATGTGGGAGTACTAGACAAGAACCAAAAGTTCTCTTGATCATATCAATAAAATGAGAATGCAAATTTATTCCCACACTATCTGGGGCATATAGTTCATTGACCTCTAGATAACTAATAATCTTGGGGTTCCTGAACATTTTATTATAATAAAATATGTATATATACCACAATGGAGTCAACAATATTTCTTATTAATAATTTTTCGAATGTTCATTCGAAAAATTATTAATAAGAAACACAGAAATCATCAATGATTTCTGTGTTCGTAAATACAGAAAGAAATTTTCTAAAGACATTGTATACTCTTGTATAGATTATTGTATAGTTTTGTTAGTTTACTGTGTAGTCTCTTTCTAAATTGTGATGTTGTCTATATAACGTTGTTATTTCAAAATTTAATTAATAATAAAATATTTATAATTTAATGAAAAGCATAGTCTATTCTTTATACCTTTCTTATGTGTATATATATATATATAGCACATTTTGTTCTAATAAGGGCCCCGAAGAATTCTAGTGCCTAGGGCCTCGTATGTAATCCGGCACTGCTAAGAGGAATAATACCAAATAATACAGTGCTCACTATTAAAGCTCTGTATAGGCCGCTCACGGCCTCTGGTGGGATCAGACGGCAGTCGGAGAATGAGGTTCAACGAGCTGAGCCCGGATCTTTCCTAAAAAAACTGGAAGCATGGGACCTGGGAATTGAATCTAAGTCCTTCAGGATTGAAGCGTGCTGTGCTTCCATCCTGGAGGATTTGGATGTTATCAGGTTTCCCCCCTTTATTTTTATCTTTTTATATTTGGTGTCAAAATTCACAACATTCGATCGATTGATAATTGCAAATTTCTTTTCCTTCCGCTGCTTTGAAACACCAACTATTTTATGGTTGTACGATTATTGATTTGGCGATATCAGTTAGATTGGCTTCTTTCTGTTTTTCCCTTTCTTCTTGTTGTTTACTATTTGCTTGAACGTGTTTTATTTGTTTTTAAAATAGCAATTTTCAACATACATTCATAAGGTTTTATACTTAACATAAGGCACGTAAAATATAATTTTCACTTTGAGTTCTTAATATTATTTCTCGATGAGAAGAAACTCATCTATAATTTTGTTTAAAGTAAAAATGAAAAAAAAAAAATTTTGAAATTCAAACTTCCGCGTTTTGATTCCTTTTTTGGCAAAGAATTGTTATCAATTTCATGAAAATATACTATTTTAGTTTGATAAATTATTATTGGGAGACACGGAGAAAACTGACAGTCTACATCAGCAGTCTCAAACTCATTTTTTCAAAGAGCTACTTTAGACACCTTTGATCAGTTGGGAGCCGATTTAAAATTAATTCCTTAGAAGAAAACTATTTTTAGACCTAAATAGGTAAATAGCCTGAAAGAATGATTATTTTAACTATTCATCAGCAGTTTTAGACTTATTCTTTTCAGTCTTTTGACATCTTTCGTTAGTTGAATCCTGGCTCCCAACCAAAGATGTCTAAAGTGATTTTAAAATTAATGCTTTACGGAAAAGAAGATTTTTTACATTGATGTAACATATGGCAAATCTACGCATGTTTTTTTGCCATTGATAAACAATTCAATGTACTATCGAGATAAATATATAAACGTGATTACTTAAAGATGATTTGGAATCCCGGACATTTAAATATCCGGACAATGGGACAAAATATTTATCCTGATGATAATAGAAATTCTAGACTACAAGATCATTCCTATATATAAGACAAGTTTGTTTATGATGTAGTTCTTTTTTTTTGGTTTTATCTATCAATAAACAATATTATTATATTGTTTTCCTATTACGGTTCCTAAAAGTGACTACCCTTCTTTTCTGCTTAATATTACGAGATCGACGTAAGAGGGCGCAGGATTGTTATTGTGATCACTCGGGTTGTTATTACATTGTAAATATTATATATTATAAGCTGTTCTGTCTTAATTAGTCCATGTCTTCGCATTTCGTTTTTGCTATAGGTAAGTCGAATGCATCTCTCACTTATACTTATTCGACGTGTATAAAATTATTACGATGTTTATTACGCCACTCGTTGACAACTCAGTGTCGTCAGCAACAGTGAACATGATTCGTTCTTATAAACTGTTATTACTATTTTTAATGATTGTCACACCTATGACTATTAGTTTACGTAATCTGATGTATCCTCGTAAAATATATCCAATAATGACTCTAATACAATATATTGATTGTCGAAAATTAATTTAAAATTCAGCGTACAAAATCCGTAGTAACCAAAACATGTTTTTAAACTAAAATTTGGAAAATGTTTAGTTCACGTGTGAATGACAAACGAAGAAAACGTTGACAGTAAAAGAAACTAAGTAAAATAAAATAATTTGTGGATATACTTATGTTTTAATCTAGCAGTTGTCAAACTTTGTTTCTTTGACAAAGTGTAAAAGTCTTCACATCTGCAAATCTTTTGAGAACAACCATAAATTAAGATATAAAAGAAATTAAATGATAATTAGAACACACTAACAAAAAAATAGGCCTGTTTATTCAGGCAATTCATATTAGTACTCTGCAAAGTGATGGCTTTGGACAGGTACCAGTCTACAAGCATCATTTATTAGTACACACTGAGTTTCTAAGAAAGAAGAAAACGTTTTAAAAAGTATATACAGTATAGTATTAATATGTCGCAATCTGTAGGCTATGTTTTAGCTGGAGATATTATATTAATACACAGTTTAAATGTCATGACTCATGAGATATAGAGAGAGGAAAATATTACTCCATATCTCATGACATCATCTAAACTTGAAGAAAGTTAACAATCCTATACTAGTCCTTGTTGTATTGGAAAAAATTAATGGTCTGCACAACAGATTGAGAATTGCTGATATAGATTACAAGAGATCATTATAGAATGAATAACTAAATCATATTTTCTTTTTCTTATTGCATTCAGTGTTCCAATTTTCTCAAGAAAACTGCTATATTTTACATTTTTCAGAACTGCTGCCCTAAGGTCTGTTACATATATTATGGTTTACTGGAACTAGGGTAATAGATGATTCTGTCACCACTCAAAAAATAATGTTTAATTCTTGAATAATGTTGAATATTTGATCATTCATCATAAATTGAATTTTTCAATCCCTGTCTCCTTATAGTTATAGAATAATAAAATTGTCTGTTGAAGATATATTTGTTACTGTGTACAGTTTTTATTAATTCCATTGGATGATTGAAATATATGATGATCATTAGCAAAATAAGGGTTGAATTTTTGAATTGAGTGCTAATAAAAATAAGAATATTGGCCTACCAGAGCCTTTTCACATAATACTAACATGTATTCTATAGTCTTGCTGTCATATTTATGCTGAAACTGATTCTGGTGTGAAAAAGTTCTATTAAATTTGCAATGATTATATAAGAATATGTGTGCCATGTATAGTTTTCGTATGTGAAATGTTAAAAAATTTAAAAAAATTCAATAGTATTCACTTCTTCATTCATTTATAGATGCAATATTAGCATTTTACAGTGCTATAATTATATTCAAGAAAAAAGTAAAGTTGTATCAGAGATTCTATGTACTATTTATAAGTTATATGGAATATAAATGGTAATTTTTAGAGCATTCATTTTTAAGTTATGATTAAATTAATCAGATTTTTAAAATAAACTTCAAAATACTGAAACTAATTAATACATGTTCATTTTTATTATTAATATTTTATAAATATTTTTTTATAGAAATATGTGTAAAATCTTTGTTTGTTCAAACATACATTTAAAAAAGTATACAAGTATACCTTGTTTTACAAATTTTTGACTTAACAAAGTGCATAAATTTATGCCATTTCTTCATTTTACAAAGAAAAAATTTTGCTTTGGCAAAAACTGTTTGTTTAAATCAGTGCTTTTCTTGCTTATTTTTTTCACTGATTATATCAGATATACCAAATTTACTCTATATACCATTGCTTTTAAGAAAATGAATTTTTTGTTTTTCTAATTAGATTACAGATTGTTTCTTGTAGCTCTGCAACCAATATCTCACACTCACCTGCAAAGTAGGCTTGGCTGCAATTTCCTGGAAAGCAAGTGGCTGCTGTAAGGCAATAAAAGTGCCACACCCCTTTAAATGATCTGAGAGTATTTATGTTTTGCTTTTTGCAATTTTCTCCTAAATTTTGATGAAATTGAAACAAAAAAAAGAATAATTAAGATATATTTTTGTTTATTTTAACAGAATTAACCAATATTTTCTTATTATCTAAAATATTTTTAATTTTCAGAATTTTATAGCTCATGGTATAAAAAATTCAATTTTTTCTAAAAACTTCAAAAATATCATTTATAAAATCACATAATTGGAATAACTTTGATAGATGAGACTATAAGATCTTCATAGATTATTTAATGTAATGAAATAGCAAAACTGATTAAATATATCCATTCTTACAAATACCACTCCTTAGATTGACGTCAGATTTGCCCTTCTCATGTGTTCTTGAAATGCCATGTGCATTCATTGGTGATGAAATTTTAATCATTTGTATATTTATTTAAAAGTCATTTTATATTGAATTTCATAGTTCTCACTGTATTTTTTAGGGGTGTGTCATTTTCTTTGCAACAGTGTATAACAGTTTTAAGTAACTGTGTATATGATTCTCATTTGAATTATGTTGCTTCATTTTCTAAGAAGCATCAATAGCCAGTGCAAAAAGTAGGGAAAATACAAAAATAAAGTCAAACTTTTCTTTTTCAAGTTAAAATAATTTTATTGAATCCAGAGGATTGAAGCACTTTCAATCCTCTGGATCCTCCTCGGCAGATAGAACGGAGCAATATAAACTTTAAAACAGAGTTTTAGAACTCAGTTCAAAATGAAAAAAATTCAAATTGTACCTATGGCAACAAGTTACATAATAAATATTCATATGAATAAAACATAAGTAGAACATTACTATTACACTGCCAAAATAACATAAAATTATTACTAACAGCACTGTGGCAGCTTGCCACAGTGCTGTTAGTAATAGTATGAATAAAACATATTCAAACTAAAGTCACATTTGTAAAATTAAATTACTAAATAAACTATAGGAAACAAATCCTTGCTCTTTATGCTGACTGTTGATGTTTCTAAGTAACTGTGTAGTTTTACATTATATTTGTTGCTAGAGTCTTCTGTAGTTGTAATGTTTAAAATTTGTGAAAATTTTTGAAATTTTCTAAAATTTGAAAATAAAATAGCATACGTATATGTATAAAATACTTGAAAAATTCTGTAATTACAAATTCTACAGTTACAAATGGTTAAACAATTCAGTGTAGAAAATTTATAATTAACTGCAAATTAATTATTTTAAATTTGGGCTAAAATGGCTCCTCTATTATTTATTAGAAAATGTCAGATATTTACAGTTTAAATTGAAAAGATTCTAATTTATGTTTAATAGTTAAATATCTTAAAACAAATATAAATGTGAAGAATGTCATTTTCTATTGGTCAATAACTGCCAAAAGATATTTATTTTATTACATAGTAACTTTTTAATTATGATTTTATTTATAGTATTGCCATAAAATTATGCTACAGATTTATTTTAATACACAAACTGTATGGTACTTTATAATCATTTGAAAAGTGCATTCTTTGCATTGGTAATGAAACTATTTATTAATATCAAATTATCAAAATTACATCATTAAGAACATTCCATAGCTGAAATGTTAGATAAATTTGCATATACAATAATATGTATAATTAAATCATAATTGAACTTAACTAGGGGATTTTTTCCAAATATTTCTAATCCATCCAAATTCTACCCCTAGTAAAATATTTTAGAATTAAATTTCCAAATTAATGATTATTTAATAATTATTCTACAGTGCCACTGCCTATTGGATTAATAATTAATTATTTAAATTTAGACTAATATGGCACCTTCTGTTATTTAATAATTAAACTATTATTATTTTTCCCAAAATTAAAAATTTGTCTTGGACTAGGATCTTTGGGTTTTGTCCTGATGCCTTAACCAGTTAGACTATCAAGACACCACCAGATTTCCAGTTTTGGGATGAATATAATCTAAGTTAATTTAGAATTACTAGACAGCCAATATCAGTACTCCTGAACAGGCTAAACATAATAATGTGCATAATTGAAGAGTGTGATCCGAAAACATGTTCAGTCCATTTTTGTTAATTTTCAGAAGTAAAATATGAATTGAGAAAATATTTCATATGTGAATGATTATCTACTACCAGATATCTGTTTCTAATTCAAATACATGCACTTCTTAGTAGAATCTTGAAATCAATCATCATTAGTTTTTAAATACATGATGACTAAATATACAGGTAGGTCTCGATTACTGCAAGTTCGAATAATGCAATTTTGATTAGTGCGACTTATAAAATTGATACCGTTTTTCAGTTAGTGCGAGCAAATTTTTTATTCGATTAATGCGAGTTGTAAGCATAGACCAGTCTTATTAACAAAGCTCTGCCTCCTTTTATGATGTCAATTAACAAATTACCGTTAATTTTCGGTTAGTAAAACCGGACAAGGAGCAGTCCAAGAACAGTCACTTGGCTTTGAAGGGATGAAACATCAAAAAGATGAGCTTTTTTGCCGTTATACTGCTATGAAACCCACATTATTTATTTTAAGATAAGATGGTATTATATGCCTATTATACTGCTATGCTACCCACATTATTTATTTTCTTTTGTTTATTACCTGATTTCTTTATTTAAAATAAAACTGGTGAAAAATATTTGTTTTTGTTATCGTTTGCTGTCATATTCTGCTAATAAACAAATAGAAAACTTGTTAAAAATTTCATTGGTTCATTAACTTAGCTTATTAGTTCTATCTGGAACTAATTTACTGATTCAATAAAGTTGCAATGCTTAATTGCAAATCAGACTATCTACTCAATTCATGACCCAGAATTGGCAGCCAGGCGGCGCTCAAATTCCGCTTTCGATTCGCTATTTTGGTTTCGATTTGGCGGTTGGTTTGATGATGGTATGAGACGCAATTCCTGGTAAGTTATTAATTTAGATGATGAACAACAATGTAAAATATGAAAATAAATATTTCTTAAACAGTTAGTGTTAAGTTAGTATTGTTGTTATTCTTATACTTATAGAAGAAAAATCCCACTTGCTTATAATATACCACTAAAGCTACTAGTTCAGAGTCAATACAGCACTACCAGCAAGTATTAAACCATTTTATTACTGCAAAACGTTTTCGGACCTGTCACCTATGGTTCTATTTTAAAGTTATATTAGATTTCAGAGTCAATACAGCACTACCAGCAAGTATTAAACCATTTTATTACTGCAAAACGTTTTTGGACCTGTCACCTATGGTTCTATTTTAAAGTTATATTAGACTGTTATCTAAAAGAAATGTTGTACTGATGAGGGACCGGTGACAGGTCCGAAAACGTTTTGCAGTAATAAAACGGTTTAATACTTTCTGGTAGTGCTGTATTGACTCTGAACTAGTAGCTTTTGTGGTTATTCATCGTGAGGTTAGCTAATGGCTGGAATCTCACAAAACAAGAACCAATTACCATGTTTTACATATAGTTAATACTTCGAATAGTGAAAGAAGTTCATGGAACCAATTATTCGCACTAATCAAGGCCTACCTGTAATGGTGTAAGCAAGAACCAATTACCATGTTTTACATATAGTTAATACTTCGAATAGTGCAAGAAGTTCATGGAACCAATTATTCGCACTAATCGAGGCCTACCTGTGACTGGTGTTTAATGGAAACTCGCTAAGTCCAAGGACTGAACGTGTTTTCAATTACACTCATTCTTCATTAGAGGAAAAACTAAATTTATTTTGATATAAGTATTAAAATACAGTCAATTCTTGGTATTTGCAGATTCCCTATTCATGTTTTTGACTATTCCCAAAAATTCATTTGTAACCACAAATTCAATTTTCGCGGCATTTTCACGCTTATTCGCAGATTATCGCTGAGTGGAGAACTAACTCTATATTTCCCATGGGCGCATTGATTCAGTATTTACAGAATGTACAGAAGAATTTACAGAATGCAACTACCGTGAATAACAAGAATCGACTGTAGTGAAAAGTAAATGTTTGAACTTCCCCATAAGTACAATGCACTCATGGGGAAGTTCAAACATTACTTTAATTACTTCATGGGAAAGTTCTGGGGCCTTCCCCATGAGTACATTATACTCATGGAAAAGGACCCAAAAATAGTATATTTAATCATTCCAAATTAGGAACTACTAAAATTCAAAAAATAACTTTCCTTTTAACAATAGATAAAAACATCCCCAGAAACTTAAACTTTTAATGTTACAATTTCATTTCAAGTGCTTCTAACATGAAAATTAATAAGCAATATAACAATTTTATCTTTAATAAACATGAAATAACATGAAAATTAATAAGCAATATAACAATTTTACCTTTAATAAACATGAAAAATATTCTCACAACAAGTTTATTGCCAACAGTAATAGCAGTTTGTTTTTTTACTACTCTGCTGGCAGGATTAGGAAAATGCTCAGTCCTTTGCACATGAGCAGAGCAAGTTTTCATCATTACTGTTCTCTGGACTGAGCAAATTTTCAAAAGCAAAGCAGGATTCAAATGTCCCGTACACATTGATTGGCATGGTTTGGGAACAAACCGGCCTGTAATAAGATAGATGACTTCAATAGGGCACGGAAGGAACAAGAAACAATGTTTCTTGTTCCTTCCGTGTTCAAATCTTATTCGAATTTTCAGTTTTTGTACCTGATGATGGCATTATGCCAAAAACGTTGGTATTTTTGTATGTTATTAAAGTTTATCCTTATTTATTTCAGCTACTATAAGTGCTAGTTATTTCAATTCGCAAAGTATTGGAGATTAAGCAGTTTTTTAAAGTCTTTTATATAGTTCTACAATACTGTTTTTACTTAACACATATAGAAAATAGTTATTTCAATTCACTATGTAGAACTATCATGTTATATGAGGGTTTCTGCAATTTTCAAATTGTGTTAGAATGAAAAAGTGTTGTAGGAAGCTGTGTTATAAGAAGGATACCTGTATATTAAATGAAGAAGCTATAATCTAGAAGACAGTTTGAATGAACACAAGAAAAATGTAGAAAAGTGAATGAACAAAAGAAAAATGTAGTAGTAACTAATACAGCACTTGTGTTAGAGCCTTAGAATGTAATGTAGATATTAATGAAAGGAAGTGAAAGTGTTGAAAAGCATTGCATGAGCAATGCAGAAAGGTAGGGATCATTGTAGAATTGATTGAGATAATTAAAAAGTCTAAAAATATTATATTATCAATAATAATGATCTAAATTCTCTTTCTTACATATGGAAATGATCAACAAATAATTTGTAAAATAGGTTAGGCAAAAGTTCATAGAATTTTGATGTAATAGGTGATGCCCTTTTCTCCTTAGTTCATAATACTAGAGAAAGAATCAAATATGATTTACTATTTCTATTTTCAAAGTTTGTTTTTATTTTCCCATTTTTATTATCCATTCTTAATTATTTAAGGAATTATATTAACATTTTTATATTCAAACAACCATTTAATTCTAGGGTGTATAATTGATATACTTTGTGATCCTGCATTTTCCAAATCAGTTTTTAATATTGTTGGTTGAGGAACTTTAAATGCCTCTTATGTATTTTAATTATTTTTAAATTTGAGTCAAATAATAACTCTCTTGTTTCTATGAGTCACACACCAATTTTGTCAGTTGAGTCAATTTCAAACACATACCAACAAGAGAGTCTCTGCTTAAGATTCTCTCATTAGTATGTGTCTGAAATTGTATCATAATGCATCATATGTCCATTTTTTCACTGCACATGTGTAAATGAGAAAGGACTAAAAATCTCTAGTTTATAATAGTATAATTGTTTGTAACTGATTATTTTAGATTTGCTGATGAGCCTGAAAGTGGGTTGAAAACATTAGTCAAATAAAATAATTTAATTTCTGCAGTCTTGAGCTATTTTTGAATTACCTATTTTAGATTTGTGCAGATGCAAAGATACAAAGAATAAAATTTTAAATTAAAACAGATATTTAAAATGAAAGAAATATATAATTATTTTCAACAGTTTTAATTGTATTTATGATAATTTCAAAATAATTTTATATGATATTTTTATAAGTATTGAATAATTATCATCTATCAAGATATTGTCTTCTTTTAGTACATCTAATTCAGTCTCAAAAAGTTATTAGTTACATAATTCAGAGAGTTGAATAATGGATTGCTGGATAAATGGACTATGTTGTATATTGCATATATAAACAAATATTATAGTATAGATTGAAATTATTATTTAATATAAATTGGAAAATAATTTTAAATAATAAAATACTTATTTAAAAATATTTTAAAATTTATTTTTTCAGCATTTTTATTGCTGGGTATTTTAAAGAGCAGATGTTCTTCACAAAACAGGACAGTTGATCAAGGTAAATTTGAATTTTATTAAAAATTAATGAAATTTTAATATTTTTTTTAATAAGATGTTAGTTTTTTCCATTTTAAAATTTAAATATTTAAAAAATGGAAACAATTATTAAATGAATAATAAAATCTTATCATATTATGCACATAAGAAAAAAAGGCTATCTTCTAATGATTAATTTTGTAAATTTTCCAATAATCTAATTATAATTTAGTACAGTAAGACCCTGCTTAACGCTTCTCCATTTAATGCAGTTTTTTCCGAATTCAATTTTTTTTTTCACTTTGGCGTGGTTTTCAAACCATTATATTTACATAAATCCTAAATCACACAAAGATGAGGAAGTTAGCATTTCTGAAGATGAGGAGCAAAAGGAACTTGCAATGGATTTTCTAAAAACAAATTTAGCCAATATTAGGGAAATTATGGATCAGTTTATACAAAATTATCCAAATTTTGATAGAAGTTCAAAGATAAGATGAAGTATCATGGATGCGATGTCTTCCTATTGATAATTGCTTGCTGAATGAGAGGAAAAGACAAACAATGTTAGATGATTTCTTGAATGAAAAACAAAAGTGTGAAATGAGGAGGAACCTTCCTCATCATAAACATTAATTATTTACTCAAATATTTTTGATTTTCATGTATGGTTATGAATACAAATTGATATTAGCAATAAAAAATGTCTATAATTGAGGTAATACAATAGTAATAATTCATATTACAAAATAAAATAAATAAAAAAGTAGTACATATATTTTTTTAAATCCACTGTCCTCTTTCAGCTATCTCCATTACTTACGTGTTAAGATGACCTTGTTTAATGCTGTTTCATTTAGCGCTTCTTTTTTCGGAACGTATCCCCCACATTACATGGGGTCTTACTGTAATAATAAATGAAATTTTTGATAATTAGAAATAAATTATGATTATAGCAATGATAATCTTTTATTCAATTATAGTCAAAATTTTTATAATTTAATTTGTATGGAAAACTTAATAACATGAGGGTGATTAGAGAAGCAAAGATAATCTCAAATCATTATCTATTTTAAGAATTGACTGACTGGATGAGGAATTTAAGGAGAATGAAAAAAATGTGAATATGAATGAGATTTGTGTGTATAGTGAGAGATGTATAATAGACTATGTTTGAAAAGCTAGATCTTTGGTTGAGAGTACAGTTAGTTCTCAACTTTCCAAATTAATTTGTTCTCTGAGTGCAGGTAAAGTAAGAATATTAAGTCTAAGGGAAATTGATTCTTGGTTCAATTTCCCGTAGACATAATGTTAAAATCAGATTTTTACATTATGTCTAAAAATAAAATACAATAAAATTAAGTAAAGATCAACAAAAATCAATAGTTTATGATTAAACAATGATTTATTTACCTAAAAAATTGAAAACATAACCTTTAAAATCAGGAAAGTTATAATAATAATGAAATTCTTTGTTATATAAATGTTAGAATTTTTATTCTTCATTATTATTGACAAATAAATAAATGAACTTTAATAGAGATAATTATTCCCTTAGGCATAATCAAAGAACTGAAGTTATTTATATAATATGTTGATAAAATGAGTGATTGATACTTCACTTTTCAGCTGCCATTTTGATTTATCCAATTTTGTAGCAGACAACAAAGATTCTGCTATAAATCCAGTCATACTATATTGTATAGTTAATGTCCATCCCAAATAATTACAAACACAATCTGCTTTAATCATTTCAAGAAGGCAAAAATAATTTCTAATAAAACTGCTTTTATCAGATCATTGCAAAAATAATGTTATAAATCCAGTCATACTATATTGTATAGTTAATGTCCATCCCAAATAATTACAAACACATCTGCTTTAATCATTTCAAGAAGACAAAAATAATTTCTAATAAAACTGCTTTTATCAGATCATTGGAAAATAATGCCTTTTTTGTACTGTACTGTTCAAACATGTCTCAGCTTGTTTAAACGTGAATTTTTAAAGCTTTCACAGTGTGTGCATTCTTAAACTTTGTTGTAGCTGAGGAGGATTTGTAATAAATCAAAAGTGCTACTAATTTTGTGTTATTTATTTAGTTATCAATGTTATGAAAGTTTTTCCTGCCTTTGTGCTGTTAGTTTTATATATAGTTTTCACAGTATTATTAATTCAAATGGAGAATATATACTTGATTAAATTAGAAAGTTATTTATCTTTTATATTCTTTAAAACTTAATGCTAAAAACAATTTTACTTATAAGATGATGAAAATAAAACATATTATATCAAAATAAATGTAAAAACAAACAGTTTCAAAAAGTTTGAGAGACAGTGTTATTTCTCAATATTTTACATAACATACTTTTTGGATGTTCCACAAAATTATGAACAGTTATGTAAATTGTACATATTCTCAAGATATTCAAATTAACTTGCATGTTTTTGGATGTTCCACAAAATTATGAACAGTTATGTAAATTGTACATATTCTCAAGATACAAATTAACTTGCAAGCTCATTTGCATATACCATTTTAATGGTTTACTTGCACATATTTTGAAAAAGTTTTTACATCAAAAAACCTGTCAGCCACCATGGGGAAAAATGAAACATGTAACTGAACTTGAAAAAGAACAGATCATTGCCTGGCCAAAGAAAATGTCCCACGTACAGAAATTTCGATGCTGTTAGATAGAACCAAATCCATCATTAATGAAATATTAAAAGGGAAAAGAAATGTTATAGGCAAAGCAAATTCTGGGAGAAAAACAAAAGTTACATCACAACAAAAAAAGAAGAATTGTTACCTTGTCAACAAAGAACAATTATCTATGCATAAAATTAGTGCAATGTTAGGTCAGGAAATTTCAAAATCTACTGTGCATCAAGCACTGTCATTAAATAATCACATCCAGTGTAAGAAATTGAAGAGAACACCAGCACTCAAAACACATCATATTGCAGCTTGTTTAAGCTGTGGTCACACTGTGCAATTTTTTGTTGCGTGCGGCTGCAACAGTAATGTCAATGACTTGCAATCGCCAAACAGTGGTCACACTGGGAAATGTAGCTTGCGACGCAATGGATAGTCAGCCAATGAGAGCACAATAAAAGCTGCAACAGTAACGTCAATGACTTGCAATCGCCAAACAGTGGTCACACTGGGAAATGTAGCTTGCGACGCAATGGATAGTCAGCCAATGAGAGCACAATAAAGGCTGCAACAGTAACTTCAATGACTTGCAATCGCCAAATAGTGGTCACACTGGGAAATGTAGCTTGCGACGCAATGGATAGTCAGCCAATGAGAGCACGATAAAATCATCCAATGAAGTTATAGTCAAGGCGGATGTTGTTGTTTAACTGTTATTTCTAGCGTTTAACTGTGCAATATAACAACATTAATTCAGTTTTAATAATTATTTTAGTTATCTACTATCTAGAATTAGTGATATGAGTAGAATTAAAAAAGGATTAAGAAGAATAAAACTATAATTTTAAGAACTTATTTCATGCCAAGCATGATTTTTTATATCTTTTTTTCGATAATCCACGGAATTGAAGTCCCACAAACAACTATGTTGTTGTAATAATTCAATAAAATTTGACTCTACAGTCGAATATCATGTATCCACCATCTTGGACACGTATAAAAAATTTCCTCGCTTTTCATTGGTTGCGAGCTTGCAACCATTGCCGGGAAAACAAGCTCTCTTGTTTTCAAGCACGGTTGAAGTCACGTGCTATTCGGAGGGGGTTTACCAATTTGTTGGAAGAGCCATCGCTGTTGCAGTTGCACACGTGGCGAACAATTGCACAAAGTGACCACGGCTTTAGAATGGATCAAAATACACATGTCATGGGATAAGGAATAGAGTAGAGTGCTTTTCAGCAATGAAAAGAAATTCAATTTTGATGGCCCAGATGGGTTTTCCTACTATTGGCACGATCTTCATAAAGAAGAACAATTTTGCAGTAAGCATGCTATAAGTAGAGGTCCAGTAATGGTTTGGGAGGATTTGGAATAAAAGCAAAAACTAGTCTGGCTCTCATAAAAGTAGAATCAATTCTGAGGAATATCAGAAGGTTCTCCAAAATCATAATTCCATTTGGTTCAAAAATATGTGCAAGGGAATATGTATTTCAGCAGGACATTGCTCCTGTTCATGTATTGAGGTCAACTTTTAAACTGGTTAGCAACAAAGAAAATTTGACTTTTAGAATGGCCTTCCTTTAGCTCCAATCTTAATCCAATTGAGAATCTCTGGGGCATACTCTTATATAATGAGTTTACAAGAATGGCATCAATTTTCTTCATTAACAGAATAAAAAACAGGCCATTGTAAAGAGATGGAATAAAATTCTCAATGAAACTTTACTAAGCCTAATTAGGCTTTAGTAATTAAATAATTGAAAAAGCATACTTATGAAATACAGTCTGGTTTCTTTTCATGCATATCTTTTTTATGTGATTTTGAAGTTATGTGGTGCATATTTCATGCAAATTCAGGGTTTCCCTATTGTATATAATGAACAATGTGTTTCAGTAATGACAACACATTCTGGTGTAATGTTTAAATAGTGATTGTGTTTACCTGAACTTTTTACTTTTTTGAGATTTAAGATTCCCTTTCAGAAATTCTTGAAATTCTAAAATAAATGTCTATTTAAAAAAATCCTGTTTTAATAATAATAAAACAAAATGAGGCAGAAAAAATCAGCACAGAATGAGGGTAAAACTAATTTTGTTTATGAAGAACTATAGTCTTTATTATACATATTTGATGCACTGATTATCTCTTCTAATGATGATTTCACAACAGTTTGCAAATCATGCTTTAAAATTACAGTGAATAATTTAAGGTTTTAAAATTTCCATTTAATTTTGTTGTCATTTCACCTTGCCTTTCACACCCACAGGTGATGTTGCCATCTGTGAGTATAAAGTTCAATTTAATTACCATAGTTAAAACATTGAATGATCTCATCTAGAACTTTCAATTATGCCTTTCACACCCACAGGTGATGTTGCCATCTGTGAGTATAAAGTTCAATTTAATTACTATAGTTAAAACATTGAATGATCTCATCTAGAACTTTCAATACATTTCTTTTATTTACATATTTAAATTGAATTGTTTATTGAATAGAACTGTTTTGTTCGTACAATGTTAAATTTGTTTATTTTGTCAAATACTTTGTATTTTCCAAAAATAAAAGCAAAAAGATTAATATTAAAATACACTTTGTTTGTTTTTTATTTGTACCTAAATGTATATATTATCTTTAAAATAAAAAATTATAGATTTTGGTCAGGACTGTCCTTTATTAGAGTTTTACAGAGTTGGTAATCCTAAGGTGACCAATTGTCCTCCTTTAGGGAGGACAGTCCTTCTTTTATAAGTTCTGTTCTCCCTCGAAAAGTGTCCTCCTATATGTTCTCCTTTTCCTTGTGTTGAGTTTTTATCTAAAGAAATACCAGACATTAAAATAGATGACAATTGTCTCTTTGAAGAAATTAGAAGACTGAATATATATTTAAACTCTGAAAAATTAATAAAATGGGAAAATGAACATGTTGAAATTGATAAAAGATGGGTGGAAATATTCAGCCATTTCAAAAACAAACATATTCTATGTGAAAATTTATTTACTTTTGTTCAATTTACATTGTGCTTCCATTCATGGTTAATTATATCATCAAAATTTGAAGTAACTCGGTAGTGTACAGTACGTGTACAGTAGCGGGAGTATCTATCATTTTATGTTAGAATGTATCCACTATTTTTACTTTTCAAGTAGAATTTTACAAACAAATGAGCCTTGAAATTTTAGTGTGTTCTACTTTATGCGACGGGCCGTATAAGAGGTCTTCGCGGGCCGGATCCGGCCCGCGGGCCGCCTTTTGCCCACCCCTGCTCTAGCTGCAGCACGTACCGTTAAATTCATTATGAAGGACATTTCTTGTTCAGAATTTCCAATATATTGTTAAGAGATGATACATTGACAAAAAATATTCATTCAATGGAAAAGTATTCATTTAAATAACAATTAATAGGCATATCAGCATAATTACAATATAAAATGCTACAAATGTTTTTATTACGCATTTATCATATTATTATGTATTATTGTTGCAATGAATAAAATGTTTCTTTTATCTACAATATTTTTTCTTCAATTAATTTGTGTCTTCCTTTTCACTATAAAAAAGTTGGTCATCTTAGTAATCCTATATGCAGTACTGCATAAAAAGAGATTTTACTGTAATTCAAAATGGAGGAAAATTCATTGTTTACTAAAACAAAGGTTAATTGTGGTTTGTGTGATTATTTTAGGAGTTATAATTAACTTCATAATTTTGTGGGATACCTCAAAACTTAATTTTGTTTCTCAATATTTTACATAACAAAACTATGTATCTCAGACTTTTTGAAATTGTTTGTTTTACATTTATTTTGATGTAATAAAAGCAGTTTTATTAGAAATTACTTTTATCTTCTTGAAATGATCAAAACAGATGTATTCTTAATTATTTGGGGTGGATCTTACATACATGGCTTTAAATGCCATTTTATGAATGTTTAGCATTTATTTATTGTAATTAATATTCATATTTTTTATTTGATTTTTTATTTATTTTTTATTATTCATATAAGAGAAATAACTTTCAAATCTAAGAACTCGTTAAGCAAGAATTCGTAAACCGAGAACTATATGTATATGCAAATGCATTATATATTTTTAAGAAGAAAGTGATAATTTTTGTGAGAAAATTGGTTAGTAAAAAGTGATATGTCACTTTTTCATGCAAATATGTCAGAAAAAAGAAAGCTTAGCATATCTAAGAATGTTAAGTTGAAGTATAAGTGCAGATGAGTGTAAAAATTGTAAGAAATAATTGTGAAAATTTAACTCTGACCTGTTCTAAGTTATTTTTATTTCTTACATACTATTATTATTTGAAATATGTTTTAATTTAAGAGTTAACTTATATTTCACATCCTCTATCTTGGAGGTTTGAAATTATGGGTTATGGAACAGAAATCATCTTCCTGATGAACTATCATGCAAAGACAAACATGTCACGTTGCAAAATTGCAAATTCTAACGAATATCAACAATATTAATTACAACTAAACCTAACGGTTCTAACAACTATGCAATGCAGAGTTCGGCCTGAGCTCAGGTCTTTTACTATATTCTAAACTAAATAAATATAATTAAATCAAAACGATCTAACAATAACAAACTAACGTTTAACTGGCAAAACAAAACCAGAAACTTACAACTGGAATTATTAAACAAGTGTTAGATCTAAACCAACAAAAACGATGTTAGAAACTTACACTAATAAATTGAAGAAATTCTCAAACAAGTTAAATGACAGAAACTTATACTAATAAATTGAAGAAATTCTCAAACAAGTTAAATAATAAAAAATATAAATTTATTAGACCCAGAAACACGTATAAAAGTGTTACTTCAAACTTTATTGGAAACTGCAGTAGATAGTTCCACAGAGGTGTTCTGCATAGTTTTGCTGACAACATTTACCCTCCCTTAGACATCATACCAGATATTTATCATCACTAGAAAACCATAATCTTCTATTTGTGTTACAAGAGTCTCTGCTTCATGTCACATTGCATGTATGCATGCATTCCTGAAAGTTCATAAAGAGCTTCTTGAATTACTGTGATTTCATATTTAATGGCTTTGACACATTCTATTCTGCACTCTCATCTAGTCTCGCATAAAGGTTTTTCAGTGAGGCAGTTAACATGTTTTTTTCAGTGCATGCCATCATCCAAGAGAGGCAGAAAAGAAAAGATATATGTGCTGAACAGTACCAAAAAAGAAGTGGATTCCAGGCAACTTGTTGCACTATCACCAACCACTAAGTTTAGGCCATGACATCCATATGGCATATAAAATGCCCATGGATTTTCTTTCATGATCCGTGCCTGAACCCCTTTATTTTTTCCTTTCATATTTGAACCATTATCGTAACCCTGACCTCTGCAGTTATGTAAGTCTAAGTTGCTCTCTGTCAGAAAATCAAGTATACTTTCATATAATCCTTGATCTGTAATTTCTATAACAGGTTTATAGCTAACAAAATGTTCCTTTACTGCAATATCTTCTACATCTAAAAATCATATTGTAAATGAAAGCTGCTCCACATGACTTATATCTGGCATATAGTCTAAAATAATACTAAAATATTTGGCTGATTTAGCTTAGTTAAATATATTTTCCTGAACAGAATTTCCCAACAAATTGATTATTTCATTCTGAACAATTTTTCCACAGTAATGAACATGAGTTTCTTTAGACACAACTTGACGTAAATGTTCATTCATTGTTAAATCAAATTTTCCAAGTAGCTCAACAAGGTCTAAAAAATTCCTATTGTGTGGTATAAATAATGTTTCTGAAGTTCCTCTGAAATCCAAATTGCATTCAGCTAAATAGTGAGTAATGCTCATTAAATGTAAAACTTTATACCAATGCTCTCGTTCTGTTTCCTTATTAGTCTGTAATTGCAGTGATGTTTCAAACCATTTCCTTAGACATTCCAGGTGATATACTGAATTTTCATGTGACTGTAAGTATTCATGAGCATGCTTCCAGTCATTAATTCCAGATTTTCCTAACTTTGACTTATTGGAGAAGCCAAAAATTTTGCAACAAAAGCAATAAATTTTATTAGTACTCTCTGAATAAATAAGCCACCTTCTAAGAAAATTCTCACCATTGTTCATTTTCCTATACATCATTGTCACAGAGAAACTACGTTTATTTGCATCTTTTGGAAAACTGTACTGTTTATTAATAGGATGTGGCCCATTCATAATGATGTGATCACTTTCAGCTATTGATAATTCATCTGGCCAGTGTGTTAGATCATTGTAGTTGACATTTATTTCGATTGAGTTTTCAAATCTACTTTCAACATTCCCAGTATTTCCTGCTGTGAGTGTGACATTATTGCTTAATACTAAGTCTTCAACAGCATTACAGTTGTGATCCTATCTTCTAATTCATGCATGCAATTGTTCTTTTCTTCAGAAAGTACAGTATCTCCAATGAGTTTGATTTCGTAATCATTAGATGACAAATCTGAACAGATATATATAGCTGAAGAAGTTGAGTCTGCATTGTTGCCACTATTTGACTTAGGACTGGAAAAACTTGATACCCTTGGATGTTTCTTGACTGCTTCTTCTTGTTGAAAGCGTCTTTTTCTGTTTTCATAGCCGGATAACTTTCTTGGAGGCATTTCCTAATTTTAGGAGTAGGAAAAAGATAAATCTAAAATGCCTAAAGAAAACACTATGGTAGATCATTATAAATGGCAGAATACAAAACACCCAAGAATAATCTCAGAAACAAAAGAAAAATTGACATCTGTCACTTTGATGTCTGAGAAGATACTGTGGGATCGCAGTTAGTAATTATTTGATCAAGTTGTCCCTCCTTTTTTCTACTGGGATTGGTAAATGGACCTTATTGGCAGGATATTCTACAATATTGTTTTCTTCCTCAGGTTTCCAGATCTGGACCTTGCTGTCTGTAATTTGATCATTGTTTTTTCTCTCAAGGCAGTTTATGGTTTGTTTGATAGTTATAAAATTCTTTTTTCCTTTCCTTCAACCTAAAGGGTCATTTAAAGTTAAGCTTTTCCCAATTGAATTCGTTAGTTTTTACAGATTAGAGCCCGATTATTAAATTTAACAAGTTTTCAAAACCAGTATACAGTATATTGATAAATTGCCATTGTATGTTAAAATTAATTAATATTATAAAATGAAATTTATTATTTCAAATTACATATATGTTCACCATTATATATTTGACAATAATATATTTCATCTAAACATTAAAATAATAAAAGTAAAATTGCATAGAATAATTGAAAAATTACATAATAATGAAGAATTTTAAAGATTGTTCTGTTTGACAAAGAAAACAGTTCTTGAAATATTGGTAGTAATTAGATCTTTGGTTTGACTTGTCTGTGCTCAGAGTCCTGGTTTGTAAACACTTGTATATTTATTGCTGAAGTATAGCTATTGAACAAATTGATATTGTAAACTTGTAGAATGAATTAGACTGTAAAAAAGAAAAATTGCATAGAATAATTGAAAAATTACATAATAATGAAGAATTTTAAAGACTGTTCTGTTTGACAAAGAAAACAGTTCTTAAAATTTGATGGTAATTAGATCTTTAGTTTGACTTGTCTGTGGTCAGAGTCCTGGCTTGTAAACACTTGTATATTTATTGCTGTAGTATAGCTATTGAACAAATTGATATTGTAAACTTGTAGTATAAATTAAACTATAGAAAAAATACATGGACCAGATTTCAAAATACTGAACAGATACTTTGTTGCTTTTCTAGTGGAAAAACATATTGTACAGTAGTGCCAATATCAATAATAAACTATATATATATGAACTTGCTTTTTTCTCCATCTCAAAAACGTCAGATTGAAAAAAGTTTTTATTTATTATTTTAACTTTTTCTTTTTTGGAAGATCCTTGATGGGTGCTTAAGCATATGGCGCCCCAGGCAACTGCTCAAGTTGCCAGTACCTTGAGCTGGCCCTGGCTAGCAGTGGTTTCCAAACTTTCTGTGTCTGCATCCCTTTTTTCATAAAAAATTAATATGCCCCTAATTTTCATATAAGTCTAATTTTATAAATATTTTCTACTTACAATTTAATATTGTAAAACAATATACTATATTTTTTATAAATAAAGTTCTTATACATAAAAAATATATATTTATTATGGTGTAATACAATTAAACAAATCTTACAAAAAAAACAAAAAACAGAATACATGTTTAATACAACATAATATTCAGTGCGATGGCTGGGCTTGTTTTTCAGCCCAAATTCTCTCAAATTGGGTGATATCTCTAATTGCAATTCTTTTTCAGTCAGTAAACAAGATCAATATTTTGTCTTTAAAATAGCTACAGCAGAAAGTTTCTGGATACATGATTATATATACTGTATTATAACCCTTTTTGCTGATTCATTTTTTTGACACTACTATGAATTTATTTTTTTGCATGTTTGTCTCAAAAATTATGTTTTTGTTAATTCTTACACCCCCCTTGCAATAGTCATGCCTCCCTAGTGGGGCATGCCCCACAGTTTGGAAAATACTATGTTAGGGTTTTTTCTTTTCCCTGTTTTTCAAACTGAGGAAAAGAAAAAAAAACAGAAAGCAATTTTGAAAATATTCCTGTTGAGAATTAATAATATGAGAGGAGGTGACAAAAGAATTAATCATATAAAGAATTATTATACTAGATGCACCACCTTATTAAGTTTCTGCTAGGAGTTAATTTGTCTTGAAATATTTGATTTAAATTTTTATTGCATATAAGTTTAAAATTAAAATGTATGTTCCATGCAGAATTTCATCTCCGTAAAATAATACATATTTTGCTAGCAATTTCCAACTTCATAATTTAAGATTACAATTCATATTTTAGAAATTATAATCTTAAAATTAAGATTATATAGTGAAACCTGTTAAAGTAACCACTCTATGGGCAGTGTTGCGGAGTCGGAGTCGGGAGTCGCGGAGTCGGAGGTTTTCGGGTGGAGTCGGAGTCGGATTTTTAAACTGCCCGGAGTCGGGAGTCGGAGTCGGATTTTTGAACTGCCCGGAGTCGGGAGTTGGAGTCGGATTTTTGAACTGCCCGGAGTCGGGAGTCGGAGTCGGAAAAAATAACTGACTCCCGACTTCTTAAGTCCCTACTTACCTAGAGCTATAGCTATATATGTATATCATTTCTAACTATTTAAGGAATGATAGTAAGTTATGAATAATATCAATTATCTAAATTTATGAAAACGCCCCTACAGTGTTTTTAGTTAATTTATGAGTCTCAACTCTAAGTGATAAATTTTTGCTTTTTGGAGCCATTTTTTAGGCTGATTTGGTGCTCCAAACACCTTTAACTTCAATGAGCATGCTTTTTTGTTCTTGTTCTTGTTGCTTTTGTTTGTTCTTGTGACAATTTCTAGTCTATTTTATGGAAAGTGTTGTGGTCTAAGCCAAACTGAAACTTAGGCATAGGATTCTGATTAATGATTGAAATATAGTCCTATAGCCTAACTCATAGGCCTAGCGGCTAGCACTCTTACACATCAAGTTATAAGAAATAAAAACAGACGATGCAAGAGGGTTATTGCAGATAGCCTAAGATATCTGCTCTAATGCCAATGTAACATATTAATTTAGTTTGATAAGAGGTTATTTTAATTTTTTATGTGCAGTGTGTCGGCTCATTTCAGCAAATGATGTGTATTTTCCGTTTGATACTCAACTCCAGTGGACCAAACGAGTGCTCTGCTCACTCTGCCGGAGGATAAATATATATATACATAAAAGAAAAATTATAATTAAATTTAAATTTACTAAATTACCTTATTTACTTGAATATAAGCTGACTTCCCGACTTCAGAGTTTGAAAATTGGTAAAAATGCGAAACCCGTGTATAAGCCTATCCAGACTTTAGCACTTAAAATTCGATAAAAATCTAATGTCCAATGCAAATACTGATGATGAAACTGATTTTGAAAAATTATTGGATCAAGCAGACCATCTCCAGCGCAAAAAAAAAAAAAACTCGAGTCTGATACTGAAAAAAGTAAATCTACAAATATATCGCAAATACCAAATTTTAAGGTGGAATTTAACAAAGCTCTAATAGAAGTTGAACGTTTTGACAGGAAATCTAAATTAAATGCTAGACAGTCTATCTCTAAATATTCTGAAATTGTAAAAAATGCTGCACTTCTTGTTACAGCTCTGCCTCCAACAGAGGTCAGCATAGAGAGACTATTTTCCTCACCCCGTTTGATCAGAGCTGATCAGAGAATTGCAACGACAGATGAATGTATTGAGGCTATTTTGTTTATTAGAAATAATACTTAAATTTAATTTTGGTATTTGCCTATTTGGTATGTAATTAAAATTTAAAACTCTAAAAGGAAACTTTTATTCTTTAATCCAGTGTTAATTTTATTTTAATAGACATTTATACTAGTTAGAACCTGGAATAGTTACTTAGAAATTATATTTAAAGTAATTTTGGCATAACTAAATGCTTCCAAGAAAAAAGATTTTATTATTATTCAAATTTCAACAGCAATAAAATAATTCATGTAAAATTTTAGAAGGACATGCATTTCTCTTTTCAGTGTATTAAAGTTGCTAATTGTTATCTCAGTTGTCGATTTTGTAAATTGTAACAACCTATACACAGCCCAAATTTTGGATAATTTTTCTTAAAAATTGTAATAAAGTAAGGGCCTACCTAGTATCTATAGCCAAAGTGCTATAAAATTAATATAAAGTAGCCAGGAGAATCACTTGCAATAATAAAATACATTTACAATACTAAAGTTAATTATGCAGGAGTCGGAGTCAGAACTTACAAATTTTAGGGAGTCGGATTTTTCTTAAAAGGTGGAGTCGGAGTCGGATTTATTTTGAAAGATGGAGTCGGAGTCGGATTTTTTTTGAAAGGTGGAGTCGGAGTCGGATTTTTTTTGAAAGGTGGAGTCGGAGTCGGATTTTTTTTAAAAGGTGGAGTCGGAGTCGGATCATTTACTATCCGACTCAGCAACCCTGTCTATGGGACCAACTTGAATGGTCACTATACAGGACAGTCATCCTCCCCTTCCTCAAAAGAGGAAAAAAACCACTTTTTGTCATAAAAAAATTGAAAATAAAAATTCCTACAGTTTAAGTTATTACATACTGAATGCTAAAAAGAAAAATTACATAAATTAATGAAAATTGCATATTAAAATAAACTCCCATTTTCATTTTGCACTTCATAGCACTCAAAGTATTAGCGAAGCTTTTCACTTATTAATGCTATGGACATCTCTTGCTGACTCGAAACTTCTCAGCAATTATTCTTTGTATACTGTGTTCCAAGAAATTAATCAATTCCAATTTTTGTTGTAACTGAGCTTTTTGGGTTTTGACTGAATAGGTGGCATTTTTTTCATTGCAGTGAATGAACTGTGAATAGAGTAATCCAAACTGCAAATTTATGTTAATTAAAATCGTCAAGTTGTAGTAAAGTGATAATGATGACATATAGCGTATATCACCTTCTGATGAACAGCTTTATAGCAAGCATATATTGTATTACAATTAATATTAGCCTGTATATCTGTATTTTAACATAGTCAAACCTAAATTAAAATAATGTTTAAAGATATATATAGTAGTATTATAATATTTACTTTTTAATATACCAATTTAACAATCTATTTTATCATAACAGAAAAATTCTAAGGATAATACAGTAATTCTTCTATGAAATTAATTTTCTTAGTCACTTTAGCAGATTAAAATTTCTTAAAACTAACTATGTGAGTGGTCAATATAACACATTAGACAGGTGGTCACTATACAGAATAAAAATATTACATCCTATGGGAAACAAACCAGCATTTGAAATTTGGTCCCTTTAGCCAGATGGTCATTTTAACAGGTTTCACTGTAATTATGTAGCGCATAGAAGATCTTCACACTTATGTAAGCTTATATATAAATAAGCGAAATGATCAAATGTCTGGAAATGCATATATACAAATGTAAGTCTTATAAAAAGCATTTAGCTTATTGTTTGGTTGTGTTTTTATTTATTTTGAAATTATTAGTCTACACATGTTTAGCTATAGGAAAAATGAAGGATTAAGTGAGAAGATTATAACATAGGGAGAGAAGAAAGGTTAAGATGTTATCAAAAGAAAACATAATAGATCATTAGAGGAAAGATAGAAATCTTTAATTTCCATTTTGGTAATTATTTAAATCAAATGATAGATAAATTTTATTCCTCACCTGCACAGGGATATGAGTGTATTTAAAAAAGTTTTTAAACTTATTCCATGCTACTGTTGACAAATCTGACACTATTTAAAACATTTGAACAATGGATGACACCACACTTTTAGCCCATTATTAAAAGTAAAGAATTCATACAGAAATTTGATTTTAATATTTATAATAGAAAAATAAAAAGAATTTTCTACTAAATATCAAAAATAGTTTCATTATCACATATCAATATATTAATGGAATGATTACATAATTATATTTAGCCAGGTAAGATTTAGATATTGTTACCATGAATCTAAATTCAAAAATTGGCAATGAGGAAACCAAAGAGAGAAATTATAATTGAAGAAAAAATTTCAATAAAAACTGTTTGAAAATAAACAAACCAATTTACATACTTTTAAATAAGGAAAATAAAAAAAAACAGAAAGCAATTTTGAAAATATTCCTGTTGAGAATTAATAATATGAGAGGAGGTGACAAAAGAAAGCATCTCAATCTTGTTTATGCTTTATTTAAAAGCACTTTGACCTAAAAGTATGGCAAGTAGAAACTGTCTGTAATTGGATTTCTCATTGCAAAATTTGTAATTGAATACTTATCATTTTCAGATAGATGAATCTATAAGATTAATTATTGTTACATCAAATTCAACATTAATTGCTTGACTTGGATAAGTTTTATTAGAATCAATCAAATAGTTCAAAAAGTATTAGTAAAAGACCTTTGAAATTAAAATATCCTCCATTTTTAAATGATTATGGTTAAAGACTTATTTGATATGTCATTAGATCATCTTCAATGACATGATCATCGTGCTAAATTTCATAAAAATAAAGTGAATAGTTCAGGATATATCAAAGAAGTATCTTTGAAATTTAAACATCTATTTTTAAATGATTTTGTTATTGGACAAATAAAATATGTAGTAAAAGAAAATTATCACTATAAAATCAAAATTATGCAATGAAATCTTATTTACAAAATGTAAAAGTTTCTAATAAAATTAGTTTTCTTATTTCTTAATATAATTTATGTAAATATATATTTCCATACAGGGAAATATACTGGTTGAGAATCTCTAATGCAGAGATTTTCAACCAGTGTGCCGCCAGTCTTGATGGTGTGCCGGGAAAAATTAAGAATGAATTGTATGTATGTATAAAAATTGATCAAACTGGCAGTTAATTCTAAAATAAACCGCTGGGGGAAATTTGGCTAGATTAGGATTATTTGTATAAAAATTGAATCGTATTAATAGTGAAACGTGATTGGCTGGATATCCCTTTTGCAGTCAAGCTACTGTACCGATTCCTATAAATAGGGTAAATCGTTAGAAAAATCTAACCTTCAGATTTCTGCGACAGCCAAAATTTTTTGTCGTTATTCATAGTTTAAAAATTAAATTATAGTTTCTCTAAAAAGACAAAATGCGCAGGTGGTGCTATAACTTAAGGGCAGCTAAAGTACTAGCATAGTCTATAAATATATGTGATCATCCCACTTCGACGCCATTGCTGTAAGATTTTGAAATCCCATCACTAGAGGCACTGTGTATCACGTAGTGCTGAATTCGTACTTGAACCTGACCTAGATTGTTGTTAGAGAAGTAATTTTATTTATTTTTTGACAAAAAATGCCAGATAGTTGTTTTGTACCTGGCTGCAATCAGAATATAGATCCTGTAAGGAAAAACACCATATGTTCAAGGTAAAACAAGGAAACTATGAGCAGCTCAGGATCAATCAATTTTCATAAATAAAGCTAATTTAGTTTTAATAAATAAAATTATATAAAACTCATCACAGAAAAATAATAGAATTTTTTTGTGTCTGATAATCTGCATATTTTTATATGCATTATACTTTATAAGTATGTAATTATTCTAGGTAAATTAAATCTATATTTCTAATTCAGTATATTTATGAAAATAATTTTTATATTTAAAGTATGAATTTCATTTTTAATATTAAAACTAAAAAATATTTTTAAATATAAAATAGTTTTCCATATTTATAGTTGAAATATTTTAGTAATTAACTAAAAATTATAATAAGGAATTACTCACATGATGTATAAATTTGATATTGTCAGTTTTTTATGATATGATGGATTTATTTATCTTTGAGATCTTTTAATGGTAAGTCTTACATCATATGGGGACTTAATACTTCTAATGTTCTTATACTACTATAATGGTGATATGAAAAATATTTTATTTAAACTGAGTCATCATATTAATATTCAAGAATTTTATAATTCTATGCATCAATAGATTTTGAATTAAAAATAATTTCACTTTCTGAAAGATATTTTTCTTTTTTTGGAAAACTTAAGTAATAAATTTAATATACAGTAATAATATTTGATATTGTAAAACAAACACTTGGAATGTTTGTCTTACAAATAACAAGAATACTTTATTCACTATTATATATGAACAAGTTTCATATTTTTATTAATTTTATTTGTATCAATATTTATATTTAAAATACATATAAAGAGGGCCAATAATTCCTGTGAAATCGAAAATAATTCTGATGTGGTGTATACTTCTTTATATTGAAAATAAATCTCTTAATAGAAATCTCACTTCCAATTTTTCTATTACAGTATCTTCCATTGAAAATGATAAATGCAACTGTGAATTCAAACATCTAAATTTATTTGTGCTAAACTACTAATAGCTTATGGGAATGAGCTTTTAAAGTAAGATGATTTATATAATTACAGTATACAAACTTTCAAAACAGGAGAAAGATAAATAAGAAAAATAAATCTCATTGTTATCAAAATTAATCATAAAATTTTCAGTTCCCAGATAGCTTCAATTTTTTTTTTTCAATAATCACTAAAAATTTTCAGTTTCCAGATAGCTTTATTCCTATCAAAAATGTTCTAATACAAAACTAGATATGAAATGATAAATAAATTATTTTAAATAATGAGATATTTTCTTAGATATGAAAAGATAAATAAATTATTTTAAATAATGAGATATTTTCCTCTTTCAAAACTATTATACTGTACATACAATATCTAGCAGATACAAAATAAATTTCAGAAAATTATTTTTTCTAAAGGATATATGTATCATAGAAAAAGTTTGAACTAAATTAGAAATTATTTTATGAATGGAATTGAAATTGAAACACTTGAAAATTTATTTACCAATATATCAACAAATAATAGTGTTTTAAAAAATCATGTGAAATGTAATTATAATGTTTCTATTTATCAGGAATTATGGTTTAATTTACCAACTTACATTAAAATGCAACAAGTTTTACTTCAAATGCCCATTATATGTCTGTTCTGATCCAGAAATTTTAATATTACTGAATGCTGAATAAACTTTAAAATTTTAAATTTTAAAGTTTTCAATATTAACTTCATATTAAAAATAACATTATATTTTAAAGTCTATATAATTGTTTAAAATTTGTATAAATTTAAATTCATTAAATCTGCAAATAAATTAATCTTAAATGTAGAAGTAAATCACGTCGAATGGAAAATTCAAATTTAAATTAATCGGTTGGCTGGTTAATCGATTAGTACTGTATATTATTTGAAATGCAACGTTAAATTAAATTTTCCTTTTTAATACATGTTTATATCTTTTTTAATTGAAAATCATATATGCATTTAATCGTTAAATTAAATTTTCCTTTTTAATACATGTTTATATCTTTTTTAATTGAAAATCATATATGCAATTTAATCGTTAAAAAATGTATGAATAATTATTAAGCATTTATATGTAAGAGTTAATGTAAAAAAGTGATTTCAAACCGAAAACATCACATGCCAATAACCTAGAATTGGAACGTAAAAAAAAAAAATTTATTCACAGGGGAATTATTCGACAGGGAGTTATTTATTTCTCTTCTTCTCTGAATTTCTAGAAAACTAAAGCGATAACAAATCTCCAAGTTGTGCGAAGAAGAAAAGTTGAGCTTTCGATCTTTATTCTACTGTTAGGTCTTTCTGCTTGTCGACTTTACATCTTTTCTTACTTATAGGCTATAAAGTTAGTTGATGTAATAACAATTCGTGTCTGTCTGTCTGCCATAGTTCTGCGTATAATTATTACCTATTTTTATCTTTGTTTTGATGATAAAGTTTACATTTTTCCCGTCTCTACGATGTTAACATATCTTGTACAGTTCAAGTGGTTATCGAAAGATGTCTGCCCCTGTTTAATAATACGGATTTTCGATTATTTTATCTTACTTATAGACTGTAAATCAATATATTATAACAGTTCGTGTCTGTCAGTTTGTCTGTCTATTTCTGCATATAATTATTTCCCATTTTTATCTTTGTTTTGATGATAAAGTTTACATTTTTTCGATCTCTACGCTGTTAACATATCTTGCTCAGTTCAAGTGGTTATCGAAAGATGTCTACCACTGTAATACAGATTTTTGGTTATTACAGAACTCAGTTTACATCAGTATCAGTTTAATAACGAAAACAATTTTGAAAAATAAATATATAAAATAAAATATTTTTCAAAATTGCATATAAAGTAAGTTTTGAAGAACATCATTCTATTTAAGCATTGTGTATGCTATCAATCATTTTGACAGATATACAGATTTATATATATCTATATAAATATGCTTTTATTTTATAAAATGTTTATGTATTAGTGATTTTTCGAAACAAATTTAGTAAGGAACATCAGGAAGATGAGCATGAGAAGATTGATTAAATGATTTTGTTAGTAAGCAAAAAGATATTGTGGGTGCAAGAAGGAAAATCGATGCAACCTAGACGGTTTTTGTTACATATATTTTTTTTTTTTTCATCCTTGCAAGCTATATATCTAGAGTAATACCCGGTTGGCATTAGATATATGGAGTGTGTCGACTATTATTCGTGGTCATCAGCATTCATCTGAGAAGATTCTCCAGCTTCAATCCACAATAGAAGGTGATAAAAATCCGCTTAGGAAGGATGCTTTCTATTTAACATTTTAAAATCGACTGCCGAGTATTATCATTTATCATTCCATCCAAAATTTGGAATGTAATAATCTATATTTATTATCTATAAACCTTTCCATTAAATTGTATCATTCTTCTATTTGATATATGATAGTCAGATTTGATGAAAACTATTTAACTCTATGCATAAATTGATTTAAAAAAATGTATATTTAAAGAGTCAAATGTTAAAGATTAATGTCGAATATTTTTTGTGCCGTTTTGGATTTTTTTTTTTTTTATCTTATTTTTTTCCTCTTTCTTTTGTTCATTTACCCGTTAAACTAAATACCTAATAAGTAGCTTCAGAAAGCATTCAGAGAAAATTCATTCAGTTTGAATGGGAAAGAAATTCTAACGGGCAGAATGAGGAACCAAGATAAGACATCTTCCTAATTAAAATGTTAATTGGGATGCAAATAAATCCCATACACATGCACATTGTGCTAATCTCCTCTCTCTAATTACTTAAAATGTCAGAAAAAGAAAAATTTCTCATTTATTATTAGCACTTTTAAACAATTAAAACTCTTTTCAAATATTAATTCTCTTTTATAATTTATTATCCTTATATTTAAAATTTCATTTATGTATATTTTTGATCAATGTGTATATCGTTTATTTATCTCTTTTTTTTCCTGTTTTAAATTTGAATAATTATCTTGCGCATCGTTATTTTTATCGGAATTTCGTAAATTTGTGAAGAACTATTAAATATATTTCTGAAAAATTATCATCACGTTCTACAGAAGCGATTTTTCGATGCAAGTTCGTAATATAAAATTTACAGACTGTAAAAGTCAGTGAAGAAAGACAAAAATAGAGAATAAGAAATTATATTATGTGCACAGTTTAAAAGCATGTAATGCCTGTAAAAAGTTTGGTATTTGCCTATTTTGGTATGTAATTAAAATTTAAAACTCTAAAAAGAAGCTTTTACTAAAATCCAGTGTTTTCATTTTAACAGGCATTTATACTAATTAGAACTTGGAATAGTTATTTAGAAATTATATTTGAAGTAATTTTGGCATAACTAAATGCTTCCAAGGAGAAAAATTTTATTATTATTCAAATTTCAATAGCAATAAAATAAATCATGTAAAATTTTAAAGGACATGCATTTCTCTTTTCAGTGTATTAAAGTTGCTAATTGTTATCTCAGTTGTTGATATTGTAAATTGTAACAACCTATACACAGCCCAAATTTTGGATAATATCTCTTAAAAATTGTAAGAAAGTATGGGCCAAAGTGCTATAAAATTAATATAAAGTAGCCAGAAGATTCACTTGCAATAATAAAATATTAAAGTTAACTATGCAGGAGTTGGAGTCAGATTTTACAAATTTTATGGCCGTATTCTCAAAGACGAATTAATTCTCAGATCAAGATCATTTCTATTTTTCGTATTTGGCACGACAAATTTCGTGAATTAATCTTCAACTACCGGGTTATTTAACTCTCTTCTATCGGAGAGGGGTTAAATAACCTCTCGCAGATGGAGATTAATTCACGGAATTTGTTTTGGCGAGTACGAAAAATAGGAGTGATCTTGGTCTGAGAATTAATTTGTCGTTGAGAATACGGCCGTTAGAGAGTTGGAGTCGGATATTTTTAAAAGGTGAGTCGGAGTCGGATTTTATTTGACAGGTGGAGTCGGAGTCGGATTTTTTTTTAAAGATGGAGTTGGAGTCAGATCATTTGCTATCTGACTCTGCAACCCTGGTTACAATGTTGCTCGCTAGCAACTGGAGCTACGGTATTTAAGTTGTCTGTTGGCCGTCTTGCTGCATTGCTTTTTGCAGGCTTTTTGTATTGAGATTTCATTTGAACTTTGATTTTTCGTATTCTTGTGATTATTCGTCATATCTTTGCATCAGTAAGTTAACAACATTACATTTAGTTCTCCATAAATATATATTTTATAAGTAATATTAAAGCCTAAATATATATTTTATAAGTAAAATTACTTTATATATTATAATTTTATGAGAATGGGACATAATTGTTGTATTCCCGGCTATAAGACTGGCTACAAAGGCTCACCTTCATGTCATCGTTTATTTTATGTGCCTTCAACAAATATTGAAAAGTGGAGTCGTGCAATACCAAGGAAAGACAGGATAATTACAGCTAAAGATTCCGTATGTACGGCACATTTTGATGAGCGTTTCATTGTAAAAATTGACGTTTTTGTCATTGATGGGAAAGAAATTTTACATCCACTTATCAGATGGAAGCTGACACCCGATGCTGTTCCTCATTTATTTCTGAATTTACCGAGTTATTTAACTACAAATCACTATAAACGAAAGGCCCCTAAAATCAGAAATAATTTCAATTCTGAAACTGTTTCAAATGCAAATTATGATGATTATGCTTTAGATGAAATATCACAAATACAGACATTGCCATGTAGAGAGATGAAGTTAACGTCCCCTGAGGTACAAATGGAACATTATAAGAAAAAAATAAAATCACTCCAAACACAGCTTGGAAGAATGAAACAGCAACACAATAGAGCATTATCTGATTTAAATAATTTAAGGAAAAATCAGTCTTTCAGCATTGATAAGCCAATTCAAATATTGCCTAAAAAACTGAGGATAATAGTTAAGATGATTTTGAAGAGATACCAAAATAAAAAAGGTATGTGTTATGATCCTGATTTTCTACTAGAAAGTGTATTATTAAATATTAAATCACCCAAAGGTTATCGCCACATTCACAATCGTCAACTGTTACCTTTGCCAAATTTGTCTCTCTTAAATAAACTTACTAGAGGCATACAGTGTGGCTATGGAATTAATCCACATTCATTAGCTTCACTAAAATCTGAATTAGAAGGCAAACAGGAAGATAGCTGTTTTGGAATTTTAATTTTTGATGAAATAAAACTGAGGGAAGAAATGGCCTATAATAAAGCAACAAAAGAAATTGAGGGATATGTAAATTTCGAAGAATATACTTCTGAAATTGATAAAGGAATATTAGCAGATCATGCTCTTGTTTTTATATTTGTACCATTAAAGTTGTTATGGATGCAACCTGTTGCAATGTTTGCTTCAAAAAATGCTACTCCAAGAATAATACTTGCGAAAATTATTATTGGAGTTATTATTCAATTGGAAAATAATGGTGCCAAAGTCATTGGTGTTACATGTGATGGTTCAGCACCTAATAGAAAAACTTGGGATGAACTTGGCATCACAGGTACCTTGCCACAAGTGAAAAATAAAATTTTGCATCCCTGTGATGCTGAAAGGAATTTACGGTTTTTTGGTTGTCAAGTGCATTCATAACCATTTTATGAAGTACTAAGAGTGTTTATATAATGGTAGTTCAATTAATTTTAGTTATCATCACCAGCTGTTGATTACAGATGACAATGAATGCAAAGGTGAAAAAAAAGTTGTTTAAATTAAGTCCTTCCCATATTGATCCAAAATTTTATCAAAAAATGAATGTGAAATTGGCAGTCCAATTATTCAGCAGATCTGTGGCAAGGGGACTGAATTTCTATAGAGAGAAATGACATCCACAGTTCAAAAATAGTGAAAAGACAGAAAAATTTACTCTTGATTTGAATAATGTATTTGATTGTTTAAATTCAAAACTACTATCAGTAGGATTGAGAAAAAATACAAAGAATCATATGTTGTTACAAAAATTTGATGCTGTATTACAACAGTCAAATAACACCTTTGCTTCCAAACAGACATTGGAATCTCTAAGAATCACAATAAGAAGCACACTTGAGCTATGTGAATATTTATGGAAGAAAAATTATAAATATATATTAACAGCAAAGTTAAATCAAGACCTTTTAGAGAGACACTTTGGATTGATTTGAGGTTTAAGTTGTGATGACCATCCTACTGTGATAAACTTTACAAAGCTGCATGCACTTCAGACTATATATGCACCTATAAAAGGTGTATTATCAAAAGCATCAAATTGTGAAGATATTGGAGATGATATGCTAACTTCGTTTATATCTAATGTCAGAAAGCTTAGTAGTTTTAAATATAATACAAATACCTTGATTAAAACAAGTTCATATGGTAAAGTTCAAGAAAAACTAAAATTTTTAGACCAGTGTGAACATAGTAAGTCGCCTGACCATGATTACTTATCCAACACCACAAATGAAACATTAACACATGATATATGTGGATATATTTTGTCAAAATCAAAAAATATTCAGAGTGCCAAAAATGCATTGCTTCATTATGTGCTTCAACACCAGAAATATCTGATGCAAATATTATAACTGCATTCAAAGATTATGGTGGAAAATTTACATTATCCATCAAAAAGTGTGTTATCACTTTTTATGACAGTTGAGGAGGTTTTAGAAAAAAAACTAGACGCTCCATCCAGGAATCTTGGTAATATATTTCATGACATTTTAGACTCACTCACTGATCTGACAGTTTATAATGATGTCGGTTGCTGTAAAGATCACTGTCTTCAATTGATTCCAAAGTTCCAGACTTTACAATCGAAACTACTTCCTCTAATACAGCCCCTACGGTAGATGTCTAAACATTTCTGTCATAGACTGTACAAGTCGTCTAAGAATCCGAAATCCCAAGATGGCGTACCATGCTGAAGGAATGAATGACTACGGGATAGAAGCCTTAAATATCATGCGTATGAAAAAATGATATTCACGCATCTTGTATTTTATTTTCGCTATGTTCGTCATCTGATTATTCTTGACATCCCATCTCGTATGTTGGAGAACAGATGGATCTTAGAGAACAAATGGAACAGACTACTTTCTCGAGATTTTCCCTATTGATAGTTAGATTATCTGTGATGCGTGCAATTTATAAAAGCATGTGTATTAAAAATATTTATATTATAAACATTTATACAAACCGTATAAATTTCTACTATTCTTTTGTAAACTGAACTGAAATAAGTCTGCTTGGCATTCACTACGTTTTCCCATCCCCATGCAGAATTCCAACTTTCTATTCAAGTAGAAATTTATTTTCTTATTAAAATGACGAATTCGTACAACTATTAATAAAATTGTAATCAATTAAAAAAAATTTTTAATAACAGTATGCTTATGTTCTATTAATCGCTTACATGTTTATCTAAAATATTATGAATATGATATACCCTAATCATAGTATTTTGATTATTTGATAAATATTTGATTCAATTTATTACAAATTTATCGAATTAAATATTTATCAAATAATTTCAAACTTGATTTACTATACGAAAATTGGATTGCTTTATGACATTCTAATATTATGACTGACTGCTCTATAAAGAATCCGCCTTCGAAACGCATGATCCGAGGTCATATCGAAACTTCCAAATTGTTTCGATGATGATCCCGGTCAGCAAATCGAATTTTTTGTCAACAGATGACGCCACTTTTCATTCTGGAAGAAAACTAAGTGGCGAGCGAAAAAAGCACTTCCACAGGCTGCCCACCCTGCGGAGTGGTCAGCCGGATTATGGAGGACGGGAATCAACTCTATGATAAATATTTTCAAGGTGTGGGCCCGAGATTCGAATCTGGGTCCTCTAGACTAGAAAGCCGAAGCGTTTCCACGTGACCAATCGATTCAATCCGACATGGACGAGAAGTAAACAGTAAAAATTACTCTCTCTATTTCTTTTTTAAAATTATACACAGGTGTCATTCATCCCCGTCCTTCAACACACTGATTGATCATATTGTAGGTATAGGATAACAACCTATGAAATGCTCCTGAATAGCCGTCTCCTGTTTTATTCATGCAGATTCGCGGCGTAAATCTAAAAATAACTTTTAATCGTTATATTTGGCATAATATATTCCACAACCGCATAGTCTGTTTTAATTTAAATAAATTAAATATTTTTATAATGTATATAAACCATAATTAAAATAATGATTAATTCTTTTTAGTCGGATTTATTTTCCTTTTATCATAATTTTTAACATTTGTAACCCAATTTATTTAAGATAAATCTTTTTAAAAAAACACAAATATGTCCTATTTACATTATAGCGTATCAATGTAATGTGTTATCATTTTAGATAACTTGAAAATTTATTGACCGAACCTTATTTTTCGGTATCCTGCATTGATAATTTTTTCATATTAGATAACAAAGTATAATTTTATATTCGGCTTTAACAGATCATTTTTAAGAGCATGCTATCGTTTTTTACCGCTATATAATGTACCATTAGCATAAAATGATTATGTTGTTTTGATATTCATCGAGTGAGAACTGATTACAAAAATATTTAAATTTTCCACTTATTTAAAAAAAATCTGATAATATATAAAATTTAAGTTTAATCTTCTCTTTCAAATACTGTACTGTTAATGTACACCAGGGAGTCACAAAGAAATCTTAAATAATGTCACTTAAAATTTTTATTAATAATAGAGAATACAAACACTAACACAATAATAATTGTGTAATAAGAGTTTGCGGTATAACGAAAAATAGTCATCAATCAGCTTTTAAAAAATTAAAAATTTTCTGATTTTCATTTCGGAAAATTGATCAATAATATCTTGGCCATCTAGTCGTCGGAGATTATCTTTTTCTACAGCAAATATGGCTAAAGACCTTAGCCTTTCCTATCCTATTGAATTTTTTGAATAATTTTAACTAGTTTTAAAACGGAGAAAGATCTCTTTCCTGTTGCACAGCTTACAGGCATAGTTAATTCATTTCTTAACAATATTTCGGTATTAGGAAGAGAAGATGCCATGCTGTTATTTTTTATGAACTGGTACATATCGTTAGAGTTTGGCAAATTTTGTTTTCTCGCCATTAAAATAATTTGTGTCCGCTCATGGTTGAGGGCTGTTTTTTTATCTTCCACTATGCACGTTCGAACTGACAGACTTTATAACCGATCAACTTCCGGTATGATCAGCCCCTGCGAAGCAGGTGACTACCTTTTTGGTTTGGTTTGGTTTGGTTTAATGGCGCAAGGGCCTCCTGGGGCAAGCTGCGCCAAGCACAGGATAAACTATTTTTTTTGGAACGAACTGTACATCCCTCATGCAACTATTCAGTAACCAATGGGAGCCTATTGCCTTTTTGTCCTTAAAGTTAAGTCCAAATCAACAGAAATAGTAAACTTATGATCATGAACTTTTGGTAATTGTATACTGCGATAAAGAAATTCCGACACAATCAGTTCATAATTTTCACCGACCAAAAGCCACTTATTTATGCTTTCCAACAGAATCTTGACAAATGTAGTACACGACAGTTTCGACATTTAGATTTTATATCCCAGTATAGCACCAATATACGTCACATTAGTGGAAATAACAAAACGTTTGCTGATGCATTTTCAAGAGTTGAAATTGACTCTCTCGCTAACGTATCACTTCTGGACTTTGCAGCTTTTGCATTTGCCCACTCTGAAGATACTAAACTCCAAAAACTGATCAACACGCAATTCTTCCGTGGAATTCAAGAAATTGCCATCATCTTATTTTATGGAAGTATAGCTATTTAAAAACAAGTTTTATTCTTCTCAAATTTTAATATAAGAAAACTTTTATTACAAGAATTATTTCTGTTAATTTTTATTGTATAAAAAGCATTATTTAGCACATAGATTCTAAACAATGATACTACAAGACAACTATCGCCCTCTGGACAAAGTTAACTATCCACCGAGAAAGGTAGAGATTTTCTTTTTCTTTTGGTTAGATTGCACAACGGTGACGGATAGTATTTTCTCGTGTTGTGTTCCTAGTGTGGACGGACTTGAGTGTAATGATTTTTTGGTTTGGTTTGGTTTAGGGGCGCAATGGCCTCCTGGGCCAAACGGCGTCAAGCTCAGGGTAAAATTTCAAAAATGTATTCTAAACAAATTTACATAAAAACAAGCAAAGTAACAAATAACAGAAAACGAACAGCATATAAAAAGGTGTAAACAGCCAATGGTAACATTTGAAATAAAATATCAAAAACGGATAAATGTGCATACATAAAATAGTATAAACTGCCAGATATCAAAAAAAAACAAATAACAAGGTTAAAGGTGTATTGATTTTTACCGACGTTATTTCAGGTGAATAGTTTAAAAATATCAAAAACGGATAAATGTGCATACATAAAATAGTATAAACTGCCAGATATCAAATAAAAACAAATAACAAGGTAAAAGGTGTATTGATTTTTACCGACGTTATTTCAGGTGAATAGTTTTTATATCCTTATTCGACTCGAACTGTTTCATTACGCGAAAATATAGTTGTTTGGCATCTATGTGCTAAAAAGTGTTTGTAGAATTTTCTATTTGAATCTTGAGCTGCATTTAAGTTTCATTATGAAACACCTCGTTCCTTATTGGTTGATTAGAATACTATTTCCGATTCACCTCCTACTCTTGATACTTTCTTTGGAGTTTCTGGAAGAAGCAATTCAAAAATGAGCAAACGAAAACATAATGAAAAAGATATTGACCTCCCAGTACAGGTGATACAAGCAATGAGAGATAATATTGATATAATAGACGACGACATTTCTCTAAATACATCATCGGAAGAAGAATCAGATAATATAAAAGAAACAGAACAGGAAGAAAATATCTGGACTTTGCTTTCTGATGATGAGAAACTTTGCTGAGAGAGAGAAACTGGTTGTGTATATATTTTAGATAAGAGCTATTAATTTATATAGCATTATTTTATACGCAGCGAAGACTAATTCTTTCATTGCTCTTATTCCACCGCAATATCTATATTACCCGCGAATAATATTGAATATTTGAAATTTTCATTAATATATATAAATTATATTAATATGACTCATAATTTAGATTCTTATGATATTTTAAGCATATATACAATTTATATTGTCTGTATTGAATGATTTTTTGTGTATAGCGAATATAGTTTCTCAATATCGGTTTGGTTGGGTTCGGTTTAGTGGCGCAAGGGCTTCCTGGTTCTCAATATCGACTTTATATTAAACGAAGATGTTTTGTTCAAAAAAAATATATTTTATGTTATAGGCAGTTGATCATCTGTTACAACTTTTGCCGCATCTAGATTCCTCATCACATTTAGTAAGTAATTTGAAAATACATCGCGTGAAATATACAATGGTGGTCAAAGAATATCATTTCACCAGCATTGTTTAATGATTTACTTAATAATGTCCGTGACAATAAATATTTTTCACTTATTGTTGATGAAAGTGCTGATATAAATGATGATGTAGTAGTATGTGTTACGATAAATGTTTCCAAAAACTGGGAAAATGCAATTACTAGATTAATTGAAATTGAAAATGCCCTGCTGTACTTTATATAATTCTTTGAATGAAATTTTAAGAAAGAACGGCTTAGAATTAAGCAATTTGATAGGAATCGGCCGTAAAGAAGACAATGTTATAATTGAAACTAATAATTCTTTATTTTCACTTTAGAAATTGTTCCAAATCTAACAGTTTTAAAAATGTATTTACTGCTCCTTATATTTATGAGCTGGAAAAACGCCTGTGAATATCTTCCAAGACAGATTATTTAGTTAGAGAGGCTCGTAACTTTTTACCAGAATTCTAAAAGAATTCTGGATATAAAACTTTATTTGCTACTATAAATGAAAATATTTACCTAACAATATTAAAAATCTTAATTGTAAAACATGGTTAGCAGGTTATCATGTATTTAAAACAATTTTATCTTAATGGGATGCACTGTTGCTATTTTTTCATTTTTCATATCAATAAGATAAAAATTTTGCAGCTGAAAAATTGCTAAATATCATGAAATTACCAGCTTATAAAGCATGCTTAATATTTTTCAAAACAGTTTTAGAAATGATATGCGACTTTAACAGTATGTTTTTCAATCTGATTATATTGAATCAAGTAAATTATTCGAATATTTTATGTTATACAAGCAATTACTTAAGATCGTTGTAATTTCAACTCATTTATAAAAATTACCAGATAAATATATCTTTGATTTTGATGCCGAAAAATATTCAACGCATTCTAGTACGTGTTCCTGTTAGTTCCGTGACTTCTGTCGAGTCTTAGTTGGTATTAAAAGCTATAATTGTAGAATAACATCTAATTAAAGAGATTTATTAATTATATAGTAGATTTCCAATTATTTTTACATAACTGAGATTTTGTTTATGAATTTAGTGAAATTAGTAAACAAATTAATTCTAAAGATTTACAAGGAATGCATTTCTTTATTCGCTGATCCGTTCACTGGGATACTTGGTGAGCCGACCAAGACATTTCTTTACGCTCGCGCCATCTCGTGAACTTAAATGTTTTTATACTCACGTGAGTTTTGTCCGCTCACTGAATAGACTACTTCAAAAGCGAGGTAAGCTAGTGAAGCAAAATGGATGAACAGACTGGAAATAAGCGTGACAGTTGGTAATTCATCAGTTACTGTTATGGTGAATAGGGAAGAGGCCAAAAAATACAAATTGGTACTTCTCAACACTCTTACTTACTCCGATAACTGAATATTAAATTATTGAATGATTGTTTTAAATTAATTATTTTTAGATCTAAATTTTCAAGTAAATTTTGGCAAAACGAATTTTTGAAAATTAAAAGATGGTGTGGTTTTGATGAAACTTTTTGAATAAATGAAATTATTGTATTCTTTCAAAATAAAAGGAAAATTGTTTGTTCGGCTATTGTGATCCGATCAGGATCATGGATACTCACAGTTCGGGGATAACTATTGGAAATCAATGGTTGTGTGGCTTTTCACCGTTGGAATAGATCCTATAGTAAGGCAAAAATAAGTTCAATCGGAACTGTAGATTGTGTAAGGTTAGGTTAAGTTTGTTGGGGTTTAATGGCACGAGGGCCCAATGGGCCAAACTGCGCCAGACAGAGTTAAAAGAAAAAATAAACAAATAAATAAATATGCACTTAAGAATATAAACAACAAGCAAGGCAACAAACAAAACAAAAACTAACTAAAATTAAAAACAAAACTAACTAAAACATAACAGAAAATGGTGTAAACGGCCAACGAAAACATTTTAAACAGAAAATCAATAAATAAACAAAATATATATACATAATGCTGTAAACCGTCATATAACATATAAAACAATTACACAGAGTTAAAAGAAAAAATAAACAAATAAATAAATATGCACTTAAGAATATAAACAACAAGCAAGGCAACAAACAAAACAAAAACTAACTAAAATTAAAAACAAAACTAACTAAAACATAACAGAAAATGGTGTAAACGGCCAACGAAAACATTTTAAACAGAAAATCAATAAATAAACAAAATATATATACATAATGCTGTAAACCGTCATATAACATATAAAACAATTAACAATAAATAAAATAATATTTAAATATGACGTAAAATACAAATTTCCGATAAAAAGGCAAAAAGAATTAAAATCTTGGCCAATAAGGACAGTAAGATTAAAAGAAGAAGAAGATTAAAGTGCCGTAATCGCTCGGCACTAAAGTAAGAACATTCAGTTAATATGTGCTTGATGGTAAGTGCACAGTGACACCGGTCACAAGTAAGCTGGGCTTCGCCCATTAAAAGATGCCTATGAGTGAGTCGCTATGCCCAATCCGAAGTCTGGCAAGGACGAATTCCTGTTTCCTGTTCTCGTAATAGCAAGAGTTCCATGTGAACGACTGGCTTGATCTCGTGGAGTTTGTTGTTTATCTGTCCGTCCCACATATACTGCCATATTTCTATCATTTTTTCTTTTATAACTGTTCTTAAGTCAGAAAAAGGAATTTCGCAGTTATGGGAGTGGTGAGGGGTGGCTGACTTTGCGGCAATGTCAGCAAGTTCGTTCCCATGAATGCCAACGTGTCAGGGGATCCAACAGAAATTGATCGTGTATCCCCTTCTAGAAAGATGGAAAAGAAGCTTCTTGATGTGGAAAACTATAGGATGTGGTGAAGGTCTCAACGAGATCAGAGCCTGAAGCGCACTCATTGAGTCTGAATAAATGAGGATTCTACGATAGCCTTTCGTTCTAATGTGCTACAGTGCAAGGTGGATTGCATGCAATTCGGCAGTGAACACAGAAGCCACTGTGGGGATCTGTTCTGACAGAGCTTCGTCAACACAAATGACGGCAGATCCCACATGGCCATCGAATTTAGATCCTCCGTAATATCGAGAAAAAGCCTGCATTCGTATGTTGAAAATCTGCAAAGAGTTGTTGCTATACACAGTCGGGAGTGGAATCTTTTGGATAACGGTGAAGGCGAAAATCCACCGATATGAAGGATGCATACCAAGGGGCGATAGATGTAAGTTCACACTGAGAGATGGAAGATGTATCTAAATCAAGCTCACTGAGTAGGTCTGACATTCGCAGACCGAATGTTGGAACACACGAAGGTCGTGCGGCAAAAAACGAAGAAAACGGGATTGAAAACACACTGCCACGCGGGATTCTTTGGAAAAGACTTCAATTTGGTGTAGTAGTAGAGAGACAGTTGCTTCCTCCTGATGGAAAGTGAAGGCTCAAACACTTCTACATACAGGCTCTGAACAGGTGACGTGCGGAATGCCCCGGTGCGCAAACGAAGTGCCTGATGATGAATGGGGTCTAACATCCGAAGAGCGGATTATCTAGCTGAACTGTAAATCACAGATCCGTAGTCCAGCTTTGATCGGATCAATGACCGATAAATACGTAGCATTGAACTGCAGTCCGCGCCCCAGGACAAAGAAGATATGACTTTGAGGATGTTCAATGCTCTGGTACATTTCCCTTTAAGATCAAACAGATGAGGATGGAAAGTGAGCTTTCGGTCAAAAATCATGCCTAAAAATTTGGCTTCATTCACAACGAGAATCGGAACGCCAGCTAGGAAGACCGGATCCGGATGGAGGCCACCTCTTCGGCAAAAGTGGACGCAAGAAGTTTTTTGTGGCGAAAACGAAAACCCATTCTCGGAAGAACATTTATTGATCCGATTTAAGGCAGTCTGCAACTGTCTCTCAATAAGCCTCATATTGGTGGATTGGCAGGAGATCTGGAAATCGTCAACATACAAGAAGCATTTGACAGATGGAGGTAAGCATGTTGCAATAGCGTTGATTTTTAGAACAAACAATGTGACACTTAATATACAGCCTTGAGGTACCACTTCCTCCTGTATATGGGGAGTAGATAAAACAGAACCGATGCGGACCTGGAAGGAACGTCGAAATTGTGTAAGGAGTGTGTTGAATCACACGTACATATTATGCAAGACTAGGAAATTAGGAAATGTAATAAGTTTTCGACATAATAGTATTATTAAAAAGTTTGTTAAATTAATGCAGGAAAAGAATTCTGAATTACTGATTTATTTAGAGCTGAAATTTTATACTGATTGTAGCAATTTCAAACCTGATATCATAGTGGTGGAACCGGTAAATAAAGTAGCATATGTTATTGATGTCCAAGTGGTGTACGAATGTAATAGCAATAATCTATATGTAATAATTATATATATTGTAATTTTAAAATAAGATACAAGGAAATCCACTGCGTCCAGTAGCTTCCAAATTATCTTCCTTTCTCCCTGAAATTCGCGCCTTTTCCCCCCTCTCTCTCTCCTGTTTATTTTTCTAGCGTCCCGTCGAGTTAGCAGTCGAGGTGCCAGCTGGTTCTTGCAGATGTTGGGGTTTCTGGCAAATCTTTTACAAAATACGCCAAAGGTTTCAGTGGAAGTCTATGAAAAGAGATGTATCAAACTACGTCAAGCGTTGTCATGAATGTCAAATTGGAAAATTTAAATATCGAGGTAAAACGCATTTCATAAATCTGCATATTCAGGCTGAAACCAACCCCTTTTGAAAGTATACCCCTTGACTTTGCAGAACTAAAAAAAAGGTCTGATACTAATCAAACTACTCAGTCCTTTTTGATCATCGTTGATGAAACCACGAGGTTGGTTTGGGGAAAGTCTATGAAGCAGTCAGCAAAGGCAGTCATTGATTATTTTGAAAAATGGGAACATACTAAGAGAAATAAATCTATAATCACTAATAGGGGAGGCAGTTTTATTTTTAAGAAGTTTGAATTATAGGCTCTCTCTAAAAATATAATTCTGAAAACTACCAGCCCCTTATCACATTCAGACAAATGGATTAGCTGAAAGAACTATCCGAGATATAAAGATGTACAGTTGGTTGAAGAAAAATCCGAATATTAGAGGAAACGGTTGGGCTTTCCTACAATATGCAAAAACGGATAGCGTAATTACTCCAGCAGTAGATCGGTGTAAATATAACTATAATAAGTATAACGGTATAAGATAAGCAGTATATCGGTGTAAGTATAAGTGGTAGCGATCATGCAGGCATTCGCTTAGCAACGGGGGTAGGAAGATGCATTGAATGGGTTTTAGATTTATATCGACAGGACACTATTCGTTGACTATCTTTTACTTTTATGTTTTAAAAATACATTAGGTAACATAAAAAATAATAATGTAGCATATTAGGAGTGTAAAATTATCTGGCAATGACTGAATTAGCAGCAATAATCTGCATACTCAGGTGGACTTTAATAAGCTGATTCAGACAACAAGTTGTTGAAGTCCGAAAAGTTATTGAGTCAAAACGAAAGAAAAAAATTTACCATGTTATCCACACCGACAACACCAAAGAATATATTATTATTAATTATTCACCACAGGCAAAATGGGGTGTCTGTGAAAGAAATATGAAAGATGCTTAACATCAGCAGGAGCACAATTTATGGAATTTTAAATTTGTAAAAAGCTCTACAAATTTCACATCAGCAAGTTACTGTATAGCTCACTCCATAGCTCAGCATGGAAAACCCCTCAGTGACGGAGAATTTATTAAACGAACATTTCTTGAATGTGCACCAACCCTATTTCATGACATGAAAAATAAAGATGAAATTATTAAAAGAATTTCTGAGTTACCACTCAGTAGAAATACTATCAAAGACAGAATAATAGATCTAAATAAAAATGTACAAGAACAATTAAAAAAAGTTTTAACTAGTTGTAAATATTTTTCGATTTCTCTTGATGAAACTACTGATGTCACATCAAATGCTCGATTGGCCATTATTACTAGATATTCTAATGGTCTCACAATAAGAGAAGAGTTAATAAAGTTAGAATCAGTGCCAATAGGAACATCAGGAAGTGAAATATGTAAGGTTGTTACAAAAACATTTAGTGACTTAAACATTGATATCTCTAAAATTGTGTCAGTCACGACAGATGGGGCTCCAAATATGGTTGGAAAAAATGTGGGATTTATAAAATTGTTTATGGAAAATATTGGACATCCAGTTGTTCCTTTTCATTGCATTATCCATCAGGAAGTGTTGTGTGCCAAATCTGGATTTTCGGAACTAAATGATATAATGTTAGTTGTAACAAAAATAGTGAATTTTATAGCTGCCCGGCCACTTCACAAGCGAGAATTTTCTGCGCTTCTACTGGAAGTTGAATCATCCTACAATGGACTATTAATGTTGAATAACGTGAGATGGCTGAGTCGAGGAAAAGTATTGGAGAGATTTGTGGAGTGTTTTGACGAGATTTTATTATTTATTGAAAATAAAGATCTAATAAACGTTCCTCAGGTTAAAAATCATATCTGGATCAGCAATTTAATGTTCTTTACTGACCTCTCTGTTCATATGAATGAACTTAACTTAAAATTACAAGGTTTGGGCAAAAGTATTGAAGTTATGTTTGAATACATCAAATCTTTTGAAAGTAAACTTCAAATTTTCAAGCGAGATATTGAAACTAAAACATATAAGTATTTTCCTCGCATAAAAAAATATTTCGAAAAGGCAACAACACCGTGTGAAATGGTGTCCATACTTCTGTACCAGAATATAATAAACTCATTAATTCTACAGTTCAGTGAAAGATTCAACCAGTTTAGAAGCCTAGAACAGACAATTAAAATAATTAAGTATCCTGATGTAGTTGATTACAATACTTTGGAATTAAGGGATTTTCAATGGATGCAAATTGACGATTTATAGATGTAATTAGTAGATTTTCAGAATAGCATTTGGACTCAAGGATTTGTCGAGTTAACATACTATAAGTGTCAGTAGTTTAAAATATGGAACGAAATCGTTTGAAGAATGAAAATGAGTACAACTACGAAGAAGAAATTTTGAAAATTTGGAACAGGTTACCTGACACTTATACCAACTTGAAAGATTTAGTAATGGCTATGCTAACAATGAGCTCAAAAAATTCGCCATCGCTGGCCTAGATAATGGTGTATATTGTTTTAATATAAATCTTTTGGGGTACTCGACCCATGATGGTGTTCTAAGGTCGAGAATTGTTTTGGGTTAAATTAATGATGAGCGGCCGTAGTTTATATACTATTACAAACGGCCAATCTGATGCACCACTTTAAAAAATAAATCATTGAAAAATAATTATTTTTAGATCTAAAGTATACAAGGCTTTGGTTTGAGGAAATAATATCGGATTCCAATACGAACAACGAAAATACAAGTAAAGAAGTGCTAAATCCTCATGTTCGGTTCTAAATGAACAAAATTGTAAGCACAAATATATTTTAAAATACTGTATTATTAGTGAAGAAAAATATATAATTGTATGGTAAAGCACTTTATATTACTATGTTCAGTGCCATATTATTTCTACTAATTTTTATTTATAGTAAAATAAAAATCTTATTATATAATAATATTTTTATTAACTTTTAATAATAATAATTTATTTGTTTTTTTAAAGATAACTTCTACTGGACACGATCAGCAGTTGTTTTAATATAATTGTATGATAAAAATAGAATTAGGCAGTTATTTTGTGAGGAATTTATCAAAATGAATTACACCGTTTCAGCTACACAAGTTGAAAATAAGTGGAATCATCTAACACCAACTTACAAAAGAATAAAAGATGAAAATAAAATTTTTGGAAATGGAAGAACATGCAACTATTATCATGATCTACAGGGAATTTTGGCCACAGATCCATCTGTGGAATCTTAGCTGTTGCCAGCAGTTTAGCTACAGTATTATTTTATATATTAATAGTTTAAATATTAAACATAAAAATAGCAAAATGCATTTTAATATTTTAAATAATATGGAATTCTTGTTTTTTTTAATAACTAATAATCTTGTTTAAATAATAAAAAGAAAACTTTTAAATATACAAATTATGTTATTGTAAAGAAAGAACTAAAGTTTTAACTTCTTAAAACAGAACTGGCATAAATTTGTACATATGGTAGTGTTTAATAATACATAATTTTATAACACTATTCTTTTTAATTTGACTTTAGTAATGTGTAATTTTCTCTTGTAGGGATGAATGTAATGAAAATATGAATGAAAACGATTTATATCTTTCAAATAATTCTATCCATGAAAATATCAGCAATTTGAATTCAAGAAATAGAAAGAACCATCATGGGTCACAGAAATAAAAACTTCATTAAAGGTGGCTGAGGAAAATGCAGAGAAGAGGCATTCAGAAAAGTTAAACTTCTGGAAAAAATTATTGAAAATGATTCCAAAAGAATTCATTTATTGGAAAATTTTTGGATAAATTAAAAACTACAAAATATAGATGAAAAAGCAATTTTTTCAGTTTTTTGTAAAATTTGTAATAAAATTCATTTTCGAAACAATTTTTAATGTATTATTCAGCGTACAGCAAGCATGTGAAATTCATGGCCCTCAGCATTTCACTGTGGTCCACTATACTGCCACAAATGTCTTTAATTTGTATAATAAATTATAATTTTATCTATCAATATTTTCAATAACGAAACGAATGACAAATATGGCATCAGTGAACGAAGTAAAATTTTTGTTATTACAGAATGTTGCGATGGTGGAAATTTATGTGAAATTTTTATAGCTATGGATGAGGAAGAAGAAGGAAGTTTAAATAAATGTTTTAAAAGAACAATAGATTTATTTTAGGTAATTATTATTTTTATTAGTTTATAGAGTAATTAATAAATCTTTACGTTTGAATATTCAGAGTACCTATTGTTCAAGTAATTTTTATCGTGTTAAAGTTTAAATCTATTACTATATTATATCTGAAATGCTACGAATGTCTTCATATTTAAATAATATTTATACACATATATAATATGAAATCATTATTTTATCAGAACGAAGGAAAAGGTTGAAAATTAGAAATTATGTTCTTGATGTGATTCATTCTTATATGAAAGATGCTTTTAAATCTCACTTTAGAATGACACGTGAAACATTTTCTTCTTTGCTGCATCGAATAGTAACAGTGGAAACAATAAAACAATTAGGCCACTCTTCTATAGATTCTGTAAAATCGTTACTTGTCACAGTCTGGATTTTGGCAAATCTCGAATCATATCGGTAATTTTTAGTATTTATTTAATTAAAAAAGATGTATCTATGCGTTTTTTAAATTAAAATTATATATAAATCATTTTTAAATCAGTATTGAGATCGTTTTAATATGAGTCCAATTTATCTAACACAAGTCTTTCTTGGTGTTGGGATTTTTTTTTCCGTCAGTGTATATAATCATTTTTAAATCAGTATTGAGATCGTTTTAATATGAGTCCATCAACAGCACTATATTGTTTTGATAAAGTCGTTAAGAAATTGTGTGAAATATCCAAAGATATTATAACTTGACCTTCTGGATTAAGACTTAAACAGGAATCAGATAACATCAAAAATTCAACAGGTAAGAATATGTTTAAATAATACAGTAGTATAATAGAATTTTTTATTAAAATTCATTCAGCTGTTTTTCTTCTTATTCTATAAGTTCACAGCTTTAAATGTGTCTGAATAAAAGAACTTTCTCCTTAATGCTTTAGGATGTAAAATACCTTTCACTTTAAGTATTTATTCATTCATTTTTTAAGTCCTGATATTTATACTGTAACTATAGTCGACGACAAGTTAAGAATGTAGCACTGTAGAAGCTGTAGATATTGTTTACAGCTTTATCACTCCAACATAAGAAATAGTCCTTCACGGTAACGCGAATAATTTAATGATATCGTTATCAAAACAGAAACTGACATGCAGTGTGAAATACCTAAAATACTAAAATCTATGTGTTAATGATTAAAAATCAACAGTATAAAAAATACGAAAATAATTCATTTTTAAATATTTACCCATCATTCATTTCTTTTCATCATGGCGTCGTCATCTCCAAAGAAGTTCTATCGTTGTTTCGGAAGAGGAATTGTTTTGAATAGCCAAACACGGCAGATCGTTTTGAATGTATATTCAAAACTTCGAATGCAAAATCCGTCGATAT
>AYEL01014019.1:0-22148 GCA_000484575.1 Olivierus martensii | reverse complement strand
ATTTTTTTTATTATGGGGAGGCTCTTGATACCCTATCCTTTTGGGTTTTGCCAATGTATCTTGTTAATAAATAAAATAAATTTATAAATAAACGTTTTATTTATCATAAGCAAATAAAAATACAATATTTAATATCTTATCAGTAACGACAATATTGATTTTAAAAAATTGTTTAGAAGTGTAAAAATAAATTCTATATAAATCAGTAGCAATACTATAAGTTATTCTCCCCTTTTTAAAAACCGTTCCTCCCTATTATTGATAATCGTACAGTCCCGCGTATTGATATCTTCTGCTAATCCAGTGAATAGACCGGCATAGCTTCCACAGTGCTACATTCTTAACTTGTCATCGACTATAGATATCTGATTACAAATCATTCTATTTGATATGTCTTTTGCCATTAAACAACAACAAACGAAACTCATTTAATGTGTATTCGAGAAATTTGTTGCCTATTTGCCTGAATATACATCCTCATAAACTAATTGTATTCAGATCCACAAGTTGAGTTGTTCAATTTCAGCTCTCATTATATTTTTTACTATAGGTTTCCCTGGAGTTATAGGAGAAATAGGTGGTATACATATACGAATAAAAATGCCATCTGAAAATGGAAATATATATATATATAAATAGAAAACAGTTTCCATCTGTAATGCTAAGCTTTATGTGACGACAAAATGATTTTCACCGACTGCTTTACAGTATATCCAGGTTCCGTTAATGATGTTCGGGTTTTTAAAACATCACCTCTATATAAACAAGTTTTAGAAAAAACAGCATTCATTCCTGATCTTTTTCTTATAGGTGATGTAGGTGGTCCTATATCTTTTACTTATATTGGCGATGCAGCTTATCCACTTTTACAATGTCTAATGGTTCCATTTAAAGACAATGGACAAGGCATCAAGACAACTTTAATATAAAATTATCTAAAGCTAGGACATCTATTCAACAAACATTCTCTCTCCCTCTCTCTCTCTCTTTTGAAAGGCAGATTCAGAAGACAAACTATTATATATGAGTCGAGTATCAATAATACCTTCAGTTATATTTGCTACCTGTTTCTTGCACAATATTTGTATTTTATCTGAAGATACTTAGAAGTTGAATCTGAATTTTCAAAATTACAGTTATGAGACTTCAGCTTATGATTTTTCAAATGAAAATCATGAATTAAGTGTATTAAAAAGAAATGTACTTGCAACTAATTTATAAATATTTCAGTTAATGTAGTTAAAATAAAATATGTTTTACATTGTTCTTTTCTTATAAACTGTTCAGGAAAAATTGATAAATGCACCTTTATTTCAGTTGAAAATAATTTGTATCAATGTAATTTTAGATACTTAAGACATACTATAACTTTACCAATGAATTGCCATATTTAATTGAAACTGCAAAACAAGTTTCAGCTAAATATACACTTTGAGTATGGATGAATTCAATCCTTTTCGGTCACTTTTACACCCAAGTTTATTAGGTTCAGAGTTGGATATACAGAGAGTTGTCTATGGACAGTTCATTAAATCATAATATTTACGTTTTTGATATATATTAATATTTTGTGTATAGGGGCAATTGAAATTCGGCAGGTATGCTGTACACCAAGGGTATCAAACTCATATCTTGCTAAGTGCTATTTATGAGCTAATGCACTGCATATTGAGAGGGCTACATAAGATAAAGTTGAGAGGGCCACCAATAAACATTTAAATCGGTTATATTATCAACTGTTTATACTTTATTAAAAATAATTGCTCTCTATGATGAGAAAATTTGAAAAAAGTAGGTATAAGCTGTAAATGAAGTGCTTTATCTCCTACTTCGTCAAACTCACTAGTGCGCTTCACTGTCACGAGTCTGATCGATTTCAATTAAGCTAGTGAAATTCGTAGAATAAAGAAATGCACCCTAAGAATATTTCGATGTGATTTGAAAATGTATATATATTAACTATGAACAAAAAAAGTCATGACTAATTCAAAATGAAAACAATATTTATTTAAGCTAAATATTCGATTAATTTTCATTTCCAAAATATTATGATCATAACATACATACATAAAATTTGGAAATTCTATATTTTTCTGCCCACTACAATTGCACATTAAGCTTTCTATGAGTTTTACATTCGTTAATTTTATATATCCAATAAGTAATGTAAATAGTAAGGATGACGTTCATGAAATATCTCGTTTAAAAGACTAATGTTTATTTTGAAGTTGGCTTACTATTAAAGTATAAGTAAAAGCAACACTAATGATTGTGAGCACGAGTCCACTATTCACAACGAACGATTTCCATCCAGTAAAAGAAGGTAAATCCATTAAACATCTGACAGAAAATCTATGTGCAGAATTTTGAACGAATTTCTCAGTACAATATAGTGATTTTACATATACAATCTTTCCAATTCGATTTGCAGCATCGGTAATTCGTGAAGAGCATACACAAACGATAACAAATAAAATAAATGGAATTAAAGACTGCAAGATAAGTTCAAAAATGTCAATCAATCCATCATATTTCTGTTCACCAGAAAACAATTCACTAAAACTGAAAATGATGTTTTGTCCTATAATAACTGTCCAAATAAATAAAATGAAAGAAAAAATTTCTTCTAAATCATCTACAATTTTTTTAACTCGAACATATTGAAGTATTACAGCTGTAGTTATGTTTTCAGAAATTGTAATGCATGTATTTATCTTAGTAAACAATTCAGAAAAACAATTTTCTAAGTCGATACATACAGAAATAAAGAACAGAAATAGCAAATTTTGTGGAATGCTAAAATAAATGTTGTGTACTGTTTCTGTAATGTAAAAGAATATTTTTCCAGTTTTCTCAGAAATAGGAAAACCAAAAGCAATATTCAGGTTCCACTCAGCTGCCAGTTCATCGTAATTTGTTTCAACTGTTTCAAATAGAGCATATTCATTCAAAATCCCAGAAAGCCAAACTATAATCAACAAGAAAAACATACCTTTTCTGTGATTACTCTCAGACACATTTTTAGATATTGCAAAGCAGGATAATTCTTTTAAAAGATCGTAAATTTTTTGCTTTTTAAATAAAAAATTAATGAAAGAAACAAATGACATGAATGTAGTTAATGTAAAGATTACAGACCTCATGGAAAACTCGTAGTTATTATTCTTTGCTGGCACAAGTGCGATTATGCAATCAATAATATAAAATGTACAAAACAGGAACAACAAAATATTTTGAAACGAGAATTTCTTTTTCTCCAAATTTAAACCAAACAGCCACATGCTAATTAATAAAGGTTTTGAACGATTATTCGGTTTTAGACAGATTTCTGATATTGGTCGAACTTCTGCTGAAAATATGGAATTCATATTGGATCCTATTAAAAATATATATCAATCAATTGTGATGTTTAAAATTCAATAAATATTTATTTAAAAAATATTTAACAGATTATGACAAAAATGGTAAAAATATTTATATGTTTACCTTGAAAATTGGATTCACTTAAATATTTTTTATCTTCCAAAACTGAACTGTTTATAGACATTTTATTTTTTCTAAATATAAGTGTTTTGTTTCGTTATTTCTTCAGTTAACCATTTAAGTCTTTAAATTGATCTAAAAATATTTCAAAAGAAAATATTAAGAGTCTGAAAAGAAATAATTTGAATTTAACTGAAAGCAATTTTCTCTTATTTTTATAATAATGTATATATTTATATAATAATTAAGGTTTGGTTTATTGTTGCAAGGGCTTCGTGGGCCCAAACTGTGCCAGATATTGAATAAAAATTAAAACCAGTGTATAATTACAAATATGCACAAATATATTTAAAATAAATTATCAGAAAAATAAATTGTATAACAAAACCCCTCTGACATATTATATAAAGTATAGACCTATGTTGGTCGCAGTGCTTGGGCTGAAACAGGCCCCTCCCTGGCAATGTTGGTCGCAGTGCTTGGGCTGAAATAGGCCCCTCCCTATTTCCAATGTTGATTCTTTTGGGATGAGTTGATTGGGGGTGCACAATAGACCAATGATGGTCACTATGCTTGGGCTGAAATAGGCCCCTCCCTATTCTACTACTACTACTACTATTATATAAAGTAAGTCAGAGTGAGATGACTGTAGGTCAAAGATGCCACAATGTTAATATTTCATTCATTACCTATAGTTAGTTAGTTAGTTAATTAGATTACGCCGCCCTATCCTCTTGGGATATACTGTATCTGGCGGCGGCCACTTGTAGAGCCCATCACAGGCTGGCCAACACCCGTGAAGGGGTCAACCGGATGGTTGAAGGATGGGGTTCAACGGGCCGGGCCCGGACCCCTCCTGAAAAACTGGAGGTGTGGGACACGGTTTTGAACCCGGATCTTCCAGGGTGGTAAGCCAAAGCTTCACCACGCGGCCATCCGGCCGACCATTATCCTATAGACCGCGCAATTTTCTAGTCTTAACTAAAGTTACTCTATGCTCCTATAGAGACGTATGGACACGCTTTTCACTACCGGATCTTCCAGGGTGGTAAGCCAAAGCTTTACCACGCGGCCATCCGGCCGACCATTATCCTATAGACGTGTAGGGGTAAATAAGAAAAGAAATAAATATTCACATGCAGTGTCGACTCTAGAGGTCCCGGCACCCGATCCAGCTTTCTTGTAATATCTACTCAGCAATGTACAGTATTGCTGAGTAACAATATTGAGAAAATGATAATTTTGGTGCCCCAATGCTGTGCATCATCTGCTTACTGGGTTAAGATGGCCCTGTCCACGTGTACTTCAGGTAAAGGCGGACAGTTACTGATGAGTGGTGAGCAAGCGCCGTCAGATAAAAACGAAGTGCTAAAGAGAGTTACGTGGAGAACAAATGTAATTCTGGTTGCTTATATAGTGGGTTATATCTCGAAGCCACGATAATTCGAATTTTGAGCGCAATAATTGAATTTTGGTATCAAATTATAAACCGCAATAAATCGAGAATCGCAATAATCAAAACCGCGATAATCGAGGTATTCCTGTACTATACTCATTTTAGGAAATTTTTTTTACAAATTTTCACATTAATAAAACTGTCTTAATTCATATATGTTTTAGATTTGCAAAATTAGTTTTGGAAAAGAAATTGTTACATCATCAATTATTAATCAGCTATGATTCATATTGTAATAAACTTTTTCTATATATAGGATATTCAAATAGTTTGATAAAGAAATCTTATTATAATAATGTTCTATTACAAAGATATTATCTATTTTATTCTTGCAAATGTTAATCCAAAACACTAGCTGAAAAAATAATAGTTATCATATTGTATTAACATAAATATCTTAATTTAACATATATAAAACTTATTCTGTAATTTAGTTAGAAACATTTTTGCCTTTAAAAAACTATCCTCAGCTGATTTAATAAGTTAAATTATATTCCTATTGTAGAAGAAAAAGCATTATGAGTTCTATATTATTTTCAATGTCCTTTAAAATAGTTTTTCTTGTTGTTCATTACAATTATTTTTTTACATATTTAAAATTACTTTATACCCCTTAATTGTCTATTCTTATATATTTTATACACTTTTTTTATAACTTAAATATGATTTTATCAATTATAAAATAATTATGCATTAAGTTATATAAAGGACAAATATTGTACTTTAACTGCTATATAAAAAATTTTTTAGATATCATTTAGTAAATATATTAGCAAATTAAGCAGTATCATCAACACATAAAAATATATTTTATTCATAAATGTTTTTGATATATAGATATCCTTATCAGCTTTCTGTTTAGAACAATAACAGTTAAGAATAAGTTAACAGAAAGTACAGCTAAGTTTAAAAAAACATGCATTTTCGTTTTTTAAAAAATAGTTCTTGTATGTGCTCATTAACAAGCATTATTTACAATTTAGAATGTGAATTAAGATGTACAGCGGTACCTTGCAATTCAGCACTAATCCGTTGCCAAACTAGCACTGAATTGATAAACTGTCAAATTGCGGACTATATTTCCCATATAAGACTATGGAAAATAGATTAATTTGTTGTCAGACTCCCATCAGGAGAAGTGAGAGAGTTACATTATATTATTTTCTTTACAATATGTATTTTATTATTGTATAATATATTAAATTACAAAAATACACTATTTTATACATAATACACACAATTTATTAGCCTTAGATGTTGGAATGAAGTCTTCTTTATCCTATTCTACATTTGATTCTGTGAAACCAGCCTCAAGTTGCTTTAAATTCCTCATCTGAGGTACATATCCTGGAGTTTTCCTCTGAAACTCTTTGAAAATTAGCCTAGCCTTCTCACAGATCATTGCCTGAGTTACTGGATCTATATTCATCTGTCTTTTTCTAATCCAACTGAGAAACAGCTTTTCCATCTCTTCATTGATAAAAAAATCTATTTTTGTCAGAAATCTTCATTTTTTCAACAGACAACCTAGCACCCATAATCTTCTATCTCTATTAGAAAATATTGCCACAGTTGTCCTAGGAACACCATATTCTTGAGTTACATCTTAATTGTTCTACCTTTCAGCATTTTATGTACAATTTTTCTTCTTTTTTATGCTCAATCAAGTTTTCTTCTTTCTGGAATTATTCCTCTGATCAGTTCTCTTTGAACCCATTCTTACATTTCATTCAAAAAATAATAATAACTACAGATGCAAATATTTTTTTTTCTGAAAAATGTAGAATTGAAAATCAACACAAAACACCAAAGCAGCCCAACAAGAACTGACAAATAATAAATGTCACCCAATTCCGTGTACACGCATGCGCCATACTCCGAAATTCAAATGTCGAATTGTGGGACACCGAATTGTGAGGTACCACTGTATAAAAAATATAATTATAAATTAAAACTTAAAAATCAAAATTTAAAAAAAATAATATATATATGACATGCATAATTTATTCATGAGTATTTAATCACATATTTCCATGCTGGTGAAATAGTTTTGCTATTTTTATTATTTATAATTGTTTCTTTTAGTTGTTTTGTTTTAGTATCAATATATAAAATAATAATGATTTTATGGAACCTAAGAACTGATCAAAAATCAGTTTTAAGGCATTCTTTCAGTCAGTCTAATACATTGTTTTGCATTAGAATTAATGGAAATTGAGTTTTTGTTTTATAAATTTTCAACTACTAATAGACAGTTTCAAGAAATGCATTACCTTTGTAAAATGAGGGATAACTATTCTTTATAAAAAATAAAATTTTTATATTTTTTTTATATAGAAGATTTTAATATTCTTATTAAAATCAAAAAAATTTGGCAACTGCAAACCTTTAGATATTTTTCGATGTTTAATTAAATGATTAACTATATTTTTCCATTTTGGTGTTGTATTAAGAATTTTAAGTTTGGCTAAAGCTTGAACTTCAATACTTGTTGCAGGTCTTAATTCATAAAAAAGAAATCTACATCGTTCAAATATTGGAGTGCATACTTCTTTATATGAACCATTGAGATCTTGACGAGCCTAAAGAATAAAAAAATATTTTAAATTAGGTTCAAATCTGTTCATATAAACTATATAAAAAAATAAATAATTCTTAATAATATAAGCACAGTATTATTCTTGTTCAAATATAAACTATTTTCAAGACAATTATACTTGATATATAATTAATGCTTTTTAGATTTTACCAACATCAGTTTAATTTTATCTAGCATGCAATTAGATAAAATTAAAACTTGAATTAAAGCTGAACTTCTCTTATGTACTAAACTAACATTGCTTGTAAGCATACCTTCCTCTCTCTCTCAATTATTCAATCAATAGCAGCATACTTATATAGCAATTCACATGATTGACTCACGCTCAAGTTCATTTATATACATCTCACAGACAAAGTTTCGGCTTTTATTTACAGATTATCAACAACATTTTGCATCATCTTTACAATAATAATTCAATACTTAATTTATTCCACTTATAATGCTATCGAAATAAGACTAATCTTTAACTCAGTCATAAATGAGATCCCAAGTCAGCAATGATGTTTATGTAAATTAGATAACATCACTACATACATTCTGAAAAGTAAGAATCATTTTATCTTTTATCACCATTATGAAAAGTTTGAGTTGGGAGTGTAATATCTTTTACCCTTAACTGAATAAAACACCCCATAATTAAATATAACAGAAATAACAGAATATAAAGAAAAAATATGTTTTTGATTCATCACACACAATATAGAATATAAAGATATATTTCACAAAAACAAAGAGATTTTTCTTAATTATACTACATTATGAACATTATTTAAAAATTATTGTTATAAAAATATACATATGTAAATATTTTATTTATTTTTTGGTATTTGCGACAATAATGTATGAATTTAAGTTAGTTTTGATTTTATAACTGTATGATGATATACAGGGTGAATCTTACTACCCATATCACCCTTTTTCTTAAAAATGCAATGAAGTAGAAAGTAGGGAGAAAAATTTTGATGACCAAAGTATATCCAGAGAATCAAATGGTCATGATAAAAATTTTCTGGGCCCACTAGAAATATGGGCACAAGGAGTCAACTTTGAATTCTCCAATGAGCCAATTTGAGCATAATTGAATAGAACTGTGGAAAAAAAAACAACTTTTGTTTTGAAAGTTTTTAATATCACCTACAGATTTGTGAGATATCACCACAAGTATCCACCAATTGGGTTATTGAAGCAATAAGAAAAAGAATCTGACAGAGGGCATCAATGTACATCCATGTTATTCACAAAGGGCTGAAACTAGTTGGAAACTTTTGTTCTTGAATATGGCTTCATTCTGAATTGTGATGGCGAAAGACTTGTTGTACCTGTGATTCAAGTACTACCACAAACTACCTGAATTGGCCTTAAATTTGCATAATACTGCTCTTTGCTGTTTCAATAGTATTCTGCAGTGTACACAGATACCCTCTATCAGATTCTTCTTCTTCTTATTGCTTGAATAGCCCAATCGGTAAATTTGCATAATACTGCTCTTTGCTGTTTCAATAGTATTCTGCAGTGTACACAGATACTCTCTATCAGATTCTTCTTCTTCTTATTGCTTGAATAGCCCAATCAGCAGCACATATAGCAGTATCTTCATTTTGTGATATCTCACAATCCATAGGTGATATTAAAAACTTTCAAAACAAAAAATGTTTATTTTTTCAGTTCTATCCAATTATGCTCAAACTGACATGTGTTTTCATTGGAGATTTCAAAGTTGACCCCTTGTGCCCCTACTTCTGGGGTGCCCATAAAATTTTATCATGACTATTCAATTCTCTGGATATATTTCAGTTATCAAAATTTTTCTCTCTACTTCTTAACTCATTGAGTTTCTGAGGAAAAAAGGGTGATACAGATGGTAAGATCTGTACCACCCTTATATTTATCCTGTATATTTATACAAAAATTATTTTTAATGTATGTTATCACAGTACATGAACAAAACTGTTTGTTTGAATTTTTTTAATTTTTACTTTTGTTTAATGTTCTTTTAGATGAAAGATTGTTGTAACTAAAGAGGGTTTGACTTTGAACCAAAAACATTACTACTATCAATAAATCTAATTTTTAACATAAATCCTACTCATATGCTGTTTTTTCTTTATGGATAAATAAAAAATGTTTTCAATTAATTGTGTAGCCTTCTTCAGTACTAGAATAAGAATGCAGAATATTCTATTTGTATACATTCTATTTCTTAAATTCAAAATTTGTGCATCTTATTATGCAATACATTGACCATAAAAAATATCAAACCTTAGCTTAAACTTAAAAATATTAAATCTTAGTTACAGTTTCATTTAAAATATACAAATTAAAAAGTTTTTATCTTAAGACAAAATTAAGTTAAAATTAAACATATTAAGTTTAAAAAGCACTTTTAAATAATATAATACCTATTAAGTTAATATACTGGTAAATTTGGGAAGTGATAAAACTGAGAATTAATATAGAAGTGAAACTTAGTAAATTGAGAATTAGTATAGAATTAACTAATAAATATGTAACTGATAACAATAACAACTAATAAACTATAATTCAACTAATAAATATATAATTCATATTATACTTTATAGACATATAATACATTATATAAGTCTTCTTACTGTAAAATTAAAGTAAATAAGAATTTACTTCAATAAGGTTGTACTGTTTATTGATGAATAAACAATACAATCTTACTGAATGTGTTAATTTTTACTTTTATATAATATGCTAGTTATTTGGTAAATACAAGCATATTAAATATTAATTTTAATATATTTATGTTTACTATATTAGTAATATGAAATGTATTATATGTCTGTAAAGTATAACATTGGATATATGTTATTAATAAGTTGAAATTAGAAACTAATATAGGATTGGCCTGACCATTTAGTATAGTGATATTTAAGAAGGAATTGAAATTCATAGATTATTTCAATAACTCAGAAAAAAGAGCAAATTATTATTAACAGCAATATATTAAGGAGTAAATTTCAGTAAAATTATAATCAAAAGCAGCAAGTTTTTCATCTTTAAAAAAATAATTAAATTTTCATCAATATACTACACTATACCATGCATTATATGAAATATGCGCACAGTTTTTTCCTATAATAGCTATCTTGTATCTTGTGGTAGAGAGCGTATCAAACACTTATTATTTTGATACTCAACAAAAAAATGCATATGTATTTTCAATGTGTGTATGCAATTTTGGTGTTTAGCACATCTCTTATTAAAAATTTGAACTATTTTTTAAGATGGGTGAAAAATCCCACTTTTGATTATACTTTTGTGAAATCTGCACTTTAATATATATATGAATTTGTTTTTTTTTTTTCTGATACTTTATTTTATTGCAATTTTAATTTTAGCATTCTGTGTACTGCCATGTTGTGACACATGATGATGTTATTAAAAACTAATAACAAAAATCTTCCTTTTATAATTCATATAGCAGCTCACCAGTGTAGCCATGACATATAATGCACAAGAAGATGGTATTTAGAACTGCCTAAATTAAACACCAGAGTTTTATTTTCAATAAATTATGATTTTTGAATGATATTATTTCTTGGAATTTTTGTTTTTGTATCGTCAGCTACAACAAATTTTGTTGTAGCTGACGAAGATTAATTAAATCGAAAGCCCTTGCCATAGTGCTGTTAATTATAGTTTTTAAGTTATTTTGGCCGTGTAATAGTAAAGTTCTAATTATTATCAAGATAAATATAATTATATTATTAAGCTTATGTGTAAAAATGCAACTGCATTTTCACCCTAGACAACTGCCTTACTTGCATCACCCTAGATCTGGCAGTGGTACAGAGTATTAAGGTATTAAGGTATACTGTTAATGAATATATTTTCCTTGTTTATGATTTGTAATTTTTATACATAGTACTATTTTCTTATAATTTTAGTAATAAAATAGTTAAGTTGTAAATAAAACTGCTAACTTATACCTAGTATAAGTTAGCAGTTTTTTAGTTTATGTGAAATTGATAAAAGTGTTTTACTGTATAAGTCATAATGTTACAATAAGTAGATCTAATCTGAAAATATGGTGTACATCATTAAATTAACATGTTAAAATCCAGTTTAATAATAAAAAAAAAAAATTCCCCTGATCCACAAATTCCAAAATAATAATAAGAATTCCATTAATAAGAGTTTAATTATTTTAATTTAACCCATCATTTCTGATGGGCATATTTACAAATAAAACTAATTTATAATATGTAAAGATTATACTGTAATTTAAAAAAGCATGAAATTCTAAACAACTATTTTGTGTGTGTACTTTTTCAAATTATTATTCTTTTGCATATTCTTATGCAACTAATGAGGGCCTAAGTGACAAAAAAATTGTTGTTATATAGTTTAATTAAATATTTGTATATAATTATTTATATATATTTTAACTAAATTCACTTCAAGAGAAAATAATTGATTGCTGCTACTGCCTCAGTCTAAATAGAATCTCAAACCAAGAATTTATTGCAATTGCAATTATTAATAAATTATATGAAATAAATGGCAGGAAACAATCTGCTTTGATTCTAAATAGACTAGCAAAATTAAATATTTAAGCTAATTTATTAAATTAATACATAATATATAATATAATTTTTCAAAAACAGAAATTTAATACCGTATTACTTCAAATTTAAGCCGCACTTTTTATTCAAATTTTTAAGATGTAAAATTTGGATGCGGTTTAAATTCAAAGTGAAAACAATAATTTATTATTAGTAATTTCCAATGTTAACTAATAATAATTTATTATAATATTTATCTGTATACCAGAGGTAAAGGGCACTATGTCCATTTTTATCAATATTGGAATAATGCTTTAGTTTGCTGTACTTTCATTATACTACAGAGAAATATATGGCATTAAGTCCTACTTCAATAAATAACAGAGATATTCAAAGGTAAATGGCACTATGTCCACAAACTTTTTTAACATATTTTAAATTTAAAAAGTTATAAACCTTAATAACCTACAGTATTATAATTTAAAAGTCAATAGTCAAAAAATAAATGTACAAGGGTTTATTGAGAAATATTCATTAACAAGCAAGCTGAAAATATAGAAAAACAAAAAAAAAAATTATTTCTCCCAATCTCCCACTCCCCACATTCGGGTTTTTGCTTTGCACTCTACGTATGCCTAAAGTATTATGCCATTGATAACGGTTTAAATTGGTGATCCCTCGTTCGTACTTTTAACTGATTTAATCCAGTTGCTGTTTGATAGTAGCTGTGTAGAATCACATCGTATCTGGCCATATTTTAAAATTATAAGAAAAATCACGAATTACTATGATGCTGTTTATAACCGCTGATGGAAACAAATTGCCGCCTTTTATTATTTTAAACAAAAAAAACTGTACCCAAGGAAAATTTTCTTAAGGGTGTTATAATTCAAGCACAAAAGAAAGAAAGGATGACAGGAGAATTGATGAAAGAATGATTAGAAAATGTTTGAGAGAAGAGACCTCTCACTATTTTTAAAAAATGGAAGTGATAGTATATCTGAAGAAGATTCTCAATAAATTATCCAGCTTATTATGTATATTAGTACTTATTTAAGTAAATAAAAATGTTTCTTATTTTTCAATATACCTATTATAAAATCATTGTTATTTTTTCCAATTTTAAAATCCTACTGCGGCTTAAATTCAAAGTAATACAGTAATTTAAATTGAAATCAATAAAAAAAAATACCTTGAAATGTCATCACATCTTCGTATAAATCAAATGTTAATAATGGCTCTTCCAATTCTCTAAGAAATGACTTTAATATCACAGCTGGCACATGTATATCATTATAATCTTCAAAATTAACAGGTTTCCCTAGATAAAAAATGTTTTTTAATTTTACAAAATTTTTGGAATAAAAGTTATAATTTAAAAATAATAGAATACAGTTAAGATTGATTCTTGAAGTATCTTATACTCTATTTTAAACAAAATAAATATTAAATATAAATAAGGAAATATGTAAATAAACAATAATATTAATTCTTGAAGTATCTTATACTCTATTTTAAACAAAATAAATATTAAATATAAATAAGGAAATAATATGTAAATAAACAACAATATTAACTTGGCTAACTGATGAGAAACAACTTTATCAGATGTTTTTGATTGAATATAAGAAAAAGTAAGCCAAGTACAGTATTGAGAAATTAAAACATTTGTTAAAATTTAATGTGGTAATTAAGTTATTAAATTGTCAATCAAGTAGCCAATTTAAATCTGCAAAGTTGCTAATTTCAAAAACACCAACAACAATAATAAATCTAACCTAATGGTTTTAAATTGTCAATCAAGTAGCCAATTTAAATCTGCAAAGTTGCTAATTTCAAAAACACCAATAACAATAATAAATCTAACCTAATGGTTTAACAACTCTGCAAATCCAGAGTTCGGCCTGAGCTCAGGTCTTTTACTATTTCCTACAATATATTAAATTGAAAACAATAAATAAATCCAAAGTTCGGCCTGAGCTCAGGTCTTTTACTATTTCCTAAAATAAATATATTAAATTGAAAACAATAAACATCTATCTGACAAAAATAAAACCAGAAACTTACAACTAGAAGTTTCAATTAAGTGTTAGATCAAAAACGACAAAACAATTAGAAACTTATACTAATAAATTGAATAAATTCTCAAAAAGCAATTTAAATAACAAAATATAAATTTATTTGATTCAAAACACTTACAAAAGTGTAATAAAGCTTTATTTAAACAATAATAAAGCACAATTCAAATTATTAACCAACTTATTTAATCCAAATTCAAATATCCAAAAATCAATATTCACAATAACTATATTCTTAAATACTAATTAATACTAATACTTCCACTACTGATACAAGCTTTAAACCATTGGAGATCTTTCCAAGAAATTTAAATTGTCGCTTAGCCAGTTCCACTTCAACACGCACACTTCGCTGTGACATTGAATACATACGTTTTTATACCTTGTGAGTTACAGTCCCAAATTGGCTTATTTGCATAATGTTGTGTAACAATCTCAAATTTATTAGTTTACAGAGTAAATCAATTCATATCATCCTCTTTATAAATTAATTATGCATCGAACAAAACATCGATAAGAGATCATTCTTATATGCTCACATTGGATCAGTGATAAGCTTATTTAAATTAGATGATGTCAAGAACCAAGAAAGCTTGTTTGAAAGACGAATGTCTGTTCCGTAACATGTGACTGCTAACTGCTGAGATGGAGAACATGATAAGTGAATTAACTTGAAGGTTCTAAGTAAAAATTATTTAAAAATTAAAGTATATAGTTTTAATTTAGTTATATGACAAAAGAAATCGCTGAATGTAGAGTTAATTGTTACCTGTGATAGAACAAATGTCTGGTCGCAGCCACGTTTCTGCTCCATCTACCTGCCAAGAGGGTTTCACTTTGATATGAAAAAATTTTATTAACAGGAAAATTTAGTTATATGACAAAAGAAATCGCTGAATGTAGAGTTAATTGTTACCTGTGATAGAAGAAATGTCTGGTTGCAGCCACGTTTCTGCTCCATCTACTTGCCAAGAGGGTTTCATTTTGATATGAAAAAATTTTATTAACAGGAAGAAAGGTGCTACTATTGGATTTTTTTGAAAACTTAAAAATAGAAAAGATTATAATTTATTGTTGGTCAGTTTATTTATTAAATTTTACTAATATTCGTTTTGATTATGTAAATGAAGAATACTATAAGTAGTTGACCACGGAGTGGTGCTGCAGTAATTCCCCATCGTCTGCTGTTTTTCTCTTGGTGAAGTGTTCGTTTGTGGATGTATGTCCGTCGTGTTGGTGCATCACCGTCATTCTGTGGATTGTTTATATTCTTGATGAAACTGTCCATTGGTGTACTTTGTTTGGTGAAACTTGGAGTTTTATTTTCTATGGGAATGACGGAGTTATTTCCAGGTTATTTGGTCTCGATGGGACTTATTTTGGAACTACTGTATTTATAACAAATGTTATTGAGTTTGTAAATTCACTTATTTTAATTCTAATAAAATAAAAAGTTTTTTTAATTTAATTATGGAGCAGTACTTTGGAGCCATAAACAAGTTAATTACTGATTAGATAATAACAAAATCATTATAACCATTAAGATCAGATCAGCCAGGAAGACTGGGACAGAAGAGGCAGTTATTTCCAGGTTATTTGGTCTCGATGGGACTTATTTTGGAACTACTGTATTTATAACGAATGTTATTGAGTTTGTAAATTCACTTATTTTAATTCTAATAAAAGAAAATGTTTTTTTAATTTAATTATGGAGCAGTACTTTGGAGCCATAAACAGGTTAATTACTGATTAGATAATAACAAAATCACTATAACCATTAAGATCAGATTGGCCAGGAAGACTGGGACAGAAGAGGTGCGAGGTCAGAATCTGGGCAAAGGTGCAGGTGCAAACCCGCCCTTTGCAAACTCTTAAACTAAAATATATGTTAAATAATATTGAAAATAACGATGAATAATAAGAGAGCATAATAAAATAACAACAGGATAGGTCAGAGTTAACTTCTTCACAAATTTTAACAAGTATTCTAATTCCTAAGTACTGTACTTGGCTTACTTTTTTACATATTAAATGTTTTTAATTAGATATCCTTTATTTTTAGATAAAGGGATTTTTCTAGAAAGATATTCTAACATCATGTTAATAAATCATTAAATACCCTCTTTATTATTAATCTAATTGAGTGTTAGGCATGTTACAAAACATCTAAAATAATATATTACACCATATTGACTATCTCAATCTTGCAAACATGATTACAAGAATCATCTATTATGAAATAGTTAAGAAATGTGTTCTCACTCCCCATTTGACTATAAGCTTCTGTATTACCACCACCAGTTGAAATCCATTTTAAATATTATGCATACAAATTTTATTTAGACTATCTCAATCTTGCAAACATGATTACAAGAATCATCTATTATGAAATAGTTAAGAAATATGTTCTCACTCCCCATTTGACTATAAGCTTCTGTATTACCATCACCAGTTGAAATCCATTTTAAATATTATGCATACAAATTTTATTTTGATCTTCCATTCATATGTAATTAAAATGGAAAAATTGTACGCAATTACACAAAGTGTAATTGAAGTTGATGCATAAAATTTGAATTCCCATATGAAAAATTTAAATCTGAATCCTGAATCTATTATTATTTCCAATATGTAAAAAATATATGCCACTGTAAACTTGCAAAATTATCTACACAATCATGAACATCAATCTGAAATTGTATTGAGATTTTCTAATGTTAACACCAATTCTTCAATCACCAAATGAACGAGACTAATAAATAATAAACTAAAATTCTATATTTAGTATTATTTGGGAATATATTTTAATCTTAAAAATTTCAAGATAAATTAATCATATTTATTAAAATAAATAACAAAAACAAATTTTATTGAGAGATTTTATTACCTTCATTAAAGAGTGCTTGAACTTCATGCACTAATTTTGTACTTGCAGATCTTCGAAATATTCCTTCAGTCTCCAAAGCTTATCAAAAATTTAAAATAAAAATATAATAAAAGTAATTTTTTATTATAATAAAGATAATTATTTCACAATTTTAAGTAAAAATAATGTAACTTCAAGAAGTTTCAATATCATGTTTGACTAATTCTCACACAAGGATATTCCTCCAATCTGAGATATTTTGTTTATATAAGCAAATGTAATTTATGCAAACATTTCAATTTACAAGGTTTTAACTAACATTTTCAAGAAACACCTAATGAACAAAAAGTTTTAAAATCAAATAACATGTAAATTATTGATATAAAGAAATACATAAAACAAACACATTTTTTTTAAAATGTAATTCAACATCTAATTAATCAAAACTAAAATCAATGAACAAAATTTATCCTTTCCTTTAATCAAAATAAATTGATTTTCTTTTCACTGGTAGTGAGATGGTTATTAATAATGGTAAAATAAAGTCATCAATAGGCTCTAAATGAAAAGGTATGGTTGCTGTTTAAGTCAATTTGTGTATGTATGAATAGTGATTTATGATCAGAGCTGATATTCAATATATTTAACAATCAATACAATTTTTAAGAATTTTACAATTTTAGTAGTAGTCATGGTTACTTAGAAGTTAATGATAATCTGGTGATTTCCATATAGAATATGTAATGTTGCCGATAATCTGTACACAGACAATACAGCTTCAGTTGCAAGTATATTATTATGAGTTAATAATGGATTTTATATTAATTAATTTTTACTTCAACAACAGATATAGAAGATTTTAAATATTTTTACAACTGGAACAACCATGATATTAACCAGGTTGAATATCAGCACTTATTAAAGATTAATATGTTGTATTCCAAATCAATTATATTATTATACTTATATTTTCATTTGGAAATTTCACCATTTTGTTTTATCTAATACAAAAATAATAAATGCAGTATTTTTTACATTCACAAAACTTTTTCTGCTGAATCTTTAAATTTTTCACATACAATAATACAAAATTTTTAAATTCATGTAACATTAATAAAAAATTTTTTTATTACTCTTTAGTACAGATAGTTCTTTGTTTATGAGTTCTTATTTAATAAGTTCTGGGGTTGGAAGTTTCTTTCAAATATGAAGTATCAAAAAAATTGAAAATATGAACATTAACTGCAAATATAAAATGCTCTTTCTACTTACAAAGCATTTGCTATTTAATATTCTGATTCAATTTATGTGAAAATTATTTTGAAAAAGCTATGTTACAGATTTTTCATTATATCATTAAAATTTTTAAAATAAAATAATTCATACCACTGTCACTACTTAAGTAAAGAATGCATTCTTTAACAACTCTTGGAATCGGATCTCCATTATTATGTTCTTTAATACTTGAAATAGAAAAAATAAAATAAAACTTCACCTTTACATAATTTGTATAAATATTAAATCGTTAAAACAAACTTTATTTTTTTTTTATACTTACAACTGTAAAGAAACTTGAAACTGTTGAGTATCAAGAACTGTTGGTGGTACATGAAATGTACTGGTTGGGGAAGAAAGAAACCATGCAGCTTTTGCAGCCTCACATAATTTTTTATCATGCCTATATTTAATAAATAATTTATTAGTAAAAATCATATAAATAATTATCAAAATATTTTTCAGATATTTTTTACATATATTTTATTATTTGTATTTAATTTACTATAAAATGAATTAACTGATTAATTTTCCTCCAATTTTAAGATATTTATTCAGATTATTAATTGAGTTTAATCAATTTATTTGAAGATAAATGATTTCTACAATAATATAGTAATTAATTTTATTTTAATGCAATTTGATGATTTATATATGTAATATTTCAAAGTATTTATTTCTGATATTCTCTAACTAATTCATTAAATTTTTTATGATAAATAATAAAGTAATACAAAAATTTATCAAATTAAAACTCCAAATTAAGTTCTTAAATGAAATTCAATTGAATTTTCTTAGATTTCAAAGATTAATTAAAATGCAATAAATATTTTATCAAACTAGTTTAATGTTTGAAAAGATATATATATGAATAATTTACATTTATTTATCTTAAAAAAAAGATTATTTAAGAGTTGTTTATTTAAAATCTTTTAAGAATTTAAAAAAACTTTAGTTTTTAATAAACATATACAGGAGAATAAGCATGATGTAAGCAACCATACTTGTAACACTGCCCTTTGTGAGTTTATGCATGATACAAAGATCTTATGAGATGATGTTAAAATCTTAAATAACAAACTGTATAATATATCCATAGATTTTAAAGAAAAATGGCATATTTTTAACAGAATAGAAAGCAACATGCACTAAATAAAATTGACAGCAATTTGTTAAATTCTGTGCAGATGTTTTACTGGTCCATTATTTAATTTGCACAAAACACAAATAGCACTATGGCAAGAAAGTTAATCATGTATGCAAATAAATTATACTACTACTCAAATTATAGAAGTGCTTTCAATTTTATTAAAAATTCTCTACAGCTACAATAAAACCATATGAATGAAATTCCATCAAGTGTTCTACAGATGTTCTACAATCAAAAGTGCTTCTGCAATTGACTAGTTGTATAATTTATTTGCGTACATGATTAATTTCCCTGCCACAGTGCTGTTTGTGTTTTGTTTATCTGACAGTGTACAGAAGAAAGATATTTAATTTGCAGTTATTAATGTTTGTTTATTTATTTTACTGTATGTTATATATATATATTTGTAAATAATAACTTCAAAGGAACTATATCCAAATAAACCTAAATTATCAAGCCAAATTTTAGCCCTTGAAACCAACGGAAATAATTTTAATGATTTGAAATAATTTGAACTAATGTTAGCGCCATCTCATAATTAGAATAATTATTAATTTTACAAATCAATGAGTGGCGCCATCTATTAATTAATAATTGAACTAGGATTTTTAACTAATTTATCCGACGAAAAAATCTGCCTCGGCCTGGGATCGAACCGAGGACTATTAGTTTATATTTAATAAAATATTAAAAATTTCTAATATTATATTATTATTTTCCTACTTAAAGTGCTTGTTTTAATAACTGCATCAATATATCTTGCATAAGCAACAGAATTCAAATTTGAAGATTTTGTTTCTGTGTTCACTAAAATTAATATGAAGTCATTATAATCAAAATGTTTAGCATACATCAAAATATTTGTGGATTGGTACAAACAGAATATGTTCATTATAGTTGAATATTCACTATCAATGAGTTAGCTATAAAAATTGACTGTAATTTCTGTTTTAAGACAAAAATTTTTAAATTATTAATTTTAAATGAAATGCTAATAATTACCTTTATCAAACACCATTTAGCCTGTTGCACAATTCTTAAAACATTTTCTAAAATTTTTGGTAATTTGTCTAAATAGTCACTACTAGATCCAGATTCAAAAACTTGTTCTGCAAGTTTAAGGCACATATTTCCTAATCCTAAATGTTTCAGAAGTAATGCTAGCAATAACCTAAAATGAAAAATTATTTTAAAATGTTTTTAGATTACATTCTAATTATTCTACATAGATAAATTTTAAATAAAAGTTGCTGGTTAAATGAAATTTATATTTTGAAATATTAATTTAATCAAATAAGACTAAATTTTAATAATGCATATACATATGAATAAATAAACTTATAGAATTACAACATAAAAATAAATTATGTAAATACTTCTCAGATTAGTCATTCATCTTCAGTAAAACATAATAAAATAATATGAAGTATAATTTTTTTTATTTTTAAGCAATTAATATTGTATTTTACTTGAAGAAGAATATAATATTAAAAAAAATAATAATAAAATGTAAATAAGACTGTTTGAAAATTAACAACTGTTTTTTACATTGGAATTAAATTGAAGATAGGAAAAGTAATTCAAAATGTTATTTAAAAACTATTTCTTATAGTGCAGTTTAGTAAGTTTATTTTATTCTTATTAATTTAGTTATAAATTGATTTTATTTAATACTAGATAAAATTTGACATTTAAAATTGTAATACTTTTATATGTTTATGCTATTCTATCCATTTGTATATGATCCAGTAGTGGACAAAGTTGTTAAATACTAAAGACAAACCATATGAGTTTGTGTATAAAAGAAAAAATACTATTTTCTGAAGGCTAAGAAACAATAAGGGTCCAGTAAATATCAAGAGGAGGTCATGGGTACACTCAATTCGATTATATAATCGAATTGAGTGAACATCTGAGGGTAGAATATCTCATCATCTGTGGATAGAACCAAGAGATGTCTATGGTCCTACACACAGATATGCCTGTTTTATGCTTTTAATCCTAATTCCATTAGGATAAAACAGCCATAATAATGGATAAGCAAAATACTGCATCAGCTATTAATGCATATATAGATGACATCACTAATTTTGGGATAATGCAATTATAATAAGGCCTATTGTGAACAATTCAAGTGCTAACACTGCTGAGGCAATAGAAGATAGAAAAAAAAAAGAATGAAGGCAAATGTAATTAATGATAATGACTCGGAAATCTCCTGATGTGATGGTGTTGGTGTGTGAAAGTTAACATGTACGTCAGCACTTCTCAAACTTTTTTCATTGATGACCTCATTTTTCATTACGAGATTTTTCGCGACCCCAAGTATTAAATATGAAATAAAACATACAAGTACATAAATCATTTACACACTTATTAAGATGAACACAATCAACCAACTACACTGAAAATTCATATATTGTCATATGTTAAATATTGGGCATTTGTGAAATTACATATAATCTGGAATTCAAGTATTTGAATTTAATTTTTGTGACCCCAGCATTTCGCTTCGCGATCCCATTTGGGGTCACGACCCATAGCTTGAGAAGCGCTGATGTAGGTGATATGTTATGATGGTACTACCTATGTGTAGAAGATCGTATATGAACAAGAAATTTTATAATTTCTGTAATTTCTGCCATCAGTTACAGAACATTATTTAGTACATACAGTACTAAATTTTATATATATATATATAATATA
>AYEL01014018.1:0-55798 GCA_000484575.1 Olivierus martensii | reverse complement strand
TTAAAAATTCTAGTTCAATTATTAATTATTAGATGGCGCCACTCATTGATTTGTAAAATTAATAATTATTCTAATTACGAGATGGCGCTAACATTAGTTCAAATTATTTCAAATCATTAAAATTATTTCCGTTACGGTTTCAAGGGCTAAAATTTGGCTTGATAATATATATTTGTAATTTATTATTTTATAATATATAATTTTTTGATACAGATAATAACACAAACATTAATAATAGATAAAAAATTCTTTTTTAAACAGAGTAAAATTTAATTACATATTGAAAAATGTTTTAGACCTTATAAAGTTATCATCAGTCCACAACATAGAATATAGAATAAGCTTTTAATTTTAAAAATATTAGAACAGAATACTTACTTGAAAGATACAACACAAAGAATGCCCTATCTTAGCAAAAAGTAAAATTATTCAACTTATTAACTAGGATTAATTATACAATAAAATATAACATATTTTTCTAAAACTGATCATAGCATTTTATTCGCATGCATCATTGCCAGGACACTGGGGCATTTACAGGTGTTTCATGGATTATGATTGCTTGCTGTTTCTATTTTTGTATGCATAACATTTCTATGTTGGGTGGAAACTTCTCTCAGATCAGATATAGTTTTTATGATTTATCTTTTCTTTGTTGTTTATCAAAATAAAACTCACGAAAACTAAGTTCAAAAACAGAAATTCCTGCTTTTCAGCTTAGTTTTTGTGAATTTAATGATTTTTGCATGGCTCCAGTTAATTGTAAATTCAGCCTCATAAAATCTTTCTTATCAGTGCAGTATTGAAGTTATTCATTGCTATATCCTTTTTATGCTCTAAGGTTCTTTTTTAACATTTTGGATTGATTGCCTAAGTATTTCTCAATTTGGCCAGCTAACTTATTTTCTGCAGAGAAAAGATATATATGATATTTTATCTGGTATAACTGGGTTCTTTTCTGTCCTGATTTGCAAAAACAGAGTGGGCAGTTGGCTAAAAACTATTTCTATTAGTAAATCATCAGTAGTTGGGTTATATTTGAGTGTTATTCTTTTGTTTAAAGCTTGTAGTAACTTATAGATCTTAGGTTACATGTTGTTGTGTGCACTGCATATATGAGCAAGAACTACTTTTTTCTTTTAATCTATTATATATAATATAAATATAACTATATATATCACCATTCCTGAAACCTAAGGAAATTATTCTCCCAAATTCTTTTTGTTTTGCTTCAAACACATAACAATGGGTTTCAACCCTTCTAAAATATGCTCTGAATGCAGCTTTTTTACTGTGATGGGTCATCAGACTATGACTCATTACAGTAAAAAAAGAAAAATAGATATTTTCTAGAATTATACATATAGTACTCTATAATTACTAAACTTTATGAAAAAAACCTCTTGCTTTACGTTATTACGAAATTATTCACACACTTAAGCAAGGAACTATCAAACTTTATTCTGATAAAACGTTTTTGGACTACACTACAGTCCCTCCTCAGTACCTGCTTCTCTGAACACAAGTTTAAAATATCTATAATATTTATTAATATAATATTCTCTATAATTATATATCATTTGCACATTTATTTCATCCTTTTGCAAATTTATTTAACACATTTGCAATTATATTTAACCCATTTGCAAATATATTTAATCCTTTTACAAATATATTTAAACCTTTTACAAATTTATTTAAACTGAGCAAAACAGTCAATGGATGGAAAAGCAACGCCTTATACTGCATGAGTCTGTTTGTCTGTTCCCCGACTGCGACTTTGGATATAAAATTTAAACAGACTTATACTATACAGGAGACAGTGTAAAATCAGGTATAAAATAGAATATGGGAAAGGCATATATGTTAAAAAGTACAGAAGAAATAATTTTGAGGTGCTAAACAATGGACCACGAGGGAACAGGCCAAAACCACTTAATCCCGATATCCTTTGCCTAATACTGTATATAGAAGCAGCAATTGAGAAAGAGCCTGGAATGACTCTTATGAAAATCAGAGAGAAGCTTCTTGAACATGAAATTAAGTAAGTATTCCATAAGAAATGCATCATATATAGTATTACTTCTCAGGATTGTGCCAATTACATTATGGACATGTTTCTTTTGTTATCAGCTGCACCTACTAGCCAACCACTGCACTAAATTTAGTACTGTATATATTTTTCTCATAAAAATTTGTATTAATTTGAAAATATCAATAAATTTATTTTCATATATCAATATTATACTCGTTTATTCACTATCCTTTCTCTACCATTTTGTTAAACTGTTCGTAGTCGAAAGTTTGAATGTATGTGCAAAAGGGTTAAATCAATTTGCAAAAAGGTTAAATAAATTTGCAAAAAGTTTAAACAACTTTGTGCAAAGTTTAAATGTATTTGTAAAAGTATTAAATCAATTTGCAAAAATTGGAAATAAATTTGCGAATGTTATACATATATTTTCTATAATTATACTTGTATAGATTACAAGTAAAGAGTAGCTCTAGGCCACCTATATAGTGCACACAACAACATACAATCTGAAATCCATAAGCTTTAACCTGTTTGCTGCCATTGACATATATAGATGCTAAAGAAAGTGTAATAAAAAACAATAAAAAAATTAATTAAAAAAATTTAATCCTGATTTTATTAATCCAGCAGTTTTTTGTGTGTATTTGTTTAAAATACACCCTTTTGACATCATCAAAAGGGTGTATTTTGACTAAATTTTTTTTCAGTTGCCAAAATATTTTTTAAAAATTAATTACAATTGTATAAACATTGATTTAAATGAAACTGATCAACAGAATTGAGATTTTTTTAATTTGTCAGTTTTTTATTCTAATATATCAAAATTATTCTGATTTTGGAATGAGATAAATGTTATTTTTGAAATTTTATGTAAATTTCAATTTTTCATACAAAGAGTTATAAAATGCTTAAAAGCTTGAAAAAATATTGTATGTAATAAGAAAATATTGGTTAATACCAGGGCCATCGAGAGATATTTTCAGGCCCATGACAAGTCTATGGTCGAGCCCCAGTTAAAAAAGTACATCACTTGGTTTAATAAAAAAAAATCATATAAAACATTAAACATTTATTTAAAGCATACCATAAATTCAAAATTCAATACATTACATACCATATTATGTATAAAATAGTTTATTTTGGGATGACTGCTTTGGGTGGTAGACAGTGTGCTCTGGCAGTTGCCTGCGAACTAACAGACATATCGAGCCATTTTTGATGCCAGGCCCATGACAAAAGTCTCAGATGTCACCACCTCTCAGCAGCCCTGGTTAATACTATTAAAATAATCAAAAATATGTCAAAATTGATCATTTTTTGTTTCACTTTCATCAAAATTTAGATGATAAATGTAAAAATCAATATGTAAATATCTTCCAGTCATTTAAAGAGGGCATGGTACTTTTGTTGTTTTATTGAATCTACTAGTTTCCTAAGAAATTTCAGCCAAGCCTACTTTACTCCATAATGTGTGATATTGGATGTGTTGGTGCAATAGACCATCGTAGTCCAATTAGAGCAATGTAAAGAATATTACAGCTGTTTATGTATGAAAAGAGATCATTTTCATCTATAAAAAGATTATTTGATATAAATAAAAAAATTTATGAAAAGTAAATTTGTGCTAAAAATTGTGGAAATGAAATAAAAACAAATTAATTATGAAATATTAATAAAATGATAATATTTCACTGAATTATGTAATTTTTTTAATAATTACATGACAATTTCATTCAACAAAAGTTACATAATGCTTGGTTTTTCATAAATTATTTCTGAAAATATGATCCAAATTTCTTCATTCATGGCTTGTTTTATTCAGAAAACATGTCACTATCTAAAAAGATCAGTAATTTCATTAGATGGCTAAGATTTCATATAAAAAAATCTTTGTTTTCATCAATCTCATATATGGAATAAAAAATTGTGAAAAAATAAAATTCCAAAAAATGCTTAGACTGTCAAAAAGACAACAAAATGCGCAATAAATTACAAAAATTTCAGAAAATTTTGGTGGATATTAAGAGAGCTATGATAATTTAAATTTTCAGCATCACATTGAAAATTAATAGACTTAATTTATATTAATTTTCAGTGTGATACTGTAAATGAAAGTTATTAACTGACAGCAGCCAAAGGGCTAAATTCCCATATTCACTTCTTTGTAATATCTCAATTGATTCTCTTAGCATGATTTTATAACCTTTGCTTCATCCCATTTTATCTCTAAATTGTGTTAATAAAACTTTTACTAACAATCCCTATCAGTCCTGCATTATATCATTCTTATGCTAATTTAGCTTATCCTATAAATTTCTTTTGTGGCTCCTACATAATCCTTATTTTTTTAAATCTCAGTTGTATATTGGGATTGTATAAACCCATTTTATGCCCTTCATCATAATTATCTTTGACATTCCTTAATACATAAGATACTTTACAATCTCTCTTATTAATATATTTATAAATAAGCCTTATTCAAAGTGGAAAAAGATAATTTTATTGTAGAAGTACTTTCGACTTCAAGAAGTCATCAAGAAGACATTCAAGAAGTCTTTGTGATGACTTCTTGAAGTCAAAAGTACTTCTACAATAAAATTATCTTTTTTCACTTTGAATAAGGTTTATTTATAAATATACTAGTTATATAGGTGGAAGTTTATTTGTACTCTCCTATTACTCACTTATCAATACCTTTCCATGCAATAAAAGCATCATCCACATATCTTAGATAATACTTAAAGGAGGTTTTATAACCTTCTAAAACCTTACTTTCTGTTGTGTATATTTAACAACATGATATTTACTTCAAAATTTTAGAAAAGAATGGATGTTTACATTAATCTGCAACAGTGTGTCGCCGATATTATATGTAATAGGATGCGCTCTACTCTGTGAGTTAGTCATCTGTGTAGTCTTGTCTTGTCTATTTAACCTGGAAAATTACTGATATAATAAAGTGATGTTATAATTTTATATAAGGAATGTGTCTTTTTTAAGAGAGCACACAACACTTTCTATATAACAAAGGAGTATTTCTGATAATACTTTGGTCATTGAATTTCTTTGAACCTATCTGTAATATTGTTTTTAAATGTGATAAACAAATCATAGCAAATCATATTTTCCAGGTTCATAAGCATATTCACTATCTCTTCCATATTAGGGATGCTCTCTCTCAGAATCTATAAATTGCTAAACATATTGGTGAAAACCTAATTGTTAGATATAATTTGTCAAATCAAATATTGTTAGAGTCACATCTTAGAGCAGTGGTTCTTAACAGGTGTTCAATGAACATGTTACAAGTGTTCTGAGAAATTATGAAAGTGACACCTACTTGAATGGCTTTAGTGTACTGCGCAGTACGCATTTTATAATGTATACAAGATTTAACTTGATTTTTGAATAAACTATTAAGTATGCTTACCTACAAAAGCACTTAAGATTTTGCTACAGTATTTGACACCATATTTGTGTGAACTAGGCTTTTCAACATTTATGAACATAAAAACTAAAAAACGCGAAAGACATAGGAATATTGAATGATAGTAGCTTTATCACATATTAGACTTGACATTGCTCAAATCTGCAAAAGACAATTAGCTCAGGCATCACATTGAACTTGATTTTAAAATGTTCCATTTTTCTAAAAGAGTTAATTACAGTTCTTAAGAATATATGTTTTTTATTGTTATTTAATGTGTAATGTATAATTTTTAGTAAAATACATGTTCATGAATATTTTTATTGTTTGTTTTATGATCTTACTGATATAGTGTTCCGCAAATTTTCTTTTACACTCAAAAATGTTCTGTGACTTTGAAAAGATAAGAACCACTGTCTTAGAGCAGTAGAATAGGAGGTTAGAATAGCTCATTTCTAAAAGTTTTGGTTAATAGATTTCCATTGAAGTCACTGCATAATAATATACTTCTAGACTTTTCTGTACATCACTTAGCTAACACTACTTTTAAGTTGAATAAGAGAAACAGCATTTTTTACTGTTTATTTTGACTGCTAAAATTAGTGCTAAATTTGGATTATTTTGAATTGTTGGAATTTGAAGCAATTAACAAAAATATTAAACTGCTTCAACTAAGAACTACTTAAATAAAGGAAACACAGCACTTCTTGCAGTAAAGTATCAAACTAAATTTATTAGCTTAAATACAAGCGAACGTTTTCGTTGTGCTACACATCCAAGCCTGAAGAGGATGTGTAGCACATCAAAAATATTCGCTTGTACTAAGCTAATAAATTTAGTTTGATACTTTACTGCAAGAAGTGCTGTGTTTTCATTTATTTGAAGCAATATTTGTTTTAACCCGGCACCTGACGCATACCGTCCGTAATTATCTTCGATTGCGCATTATCAATCTGATACATTAATTTGCATAAATTATCTATAATTTTTTATCAGTTATAGGATTTGAAGAAATATTTTATCGAAATCCTTCAAATGTTTTTCTCCTAACTGCAAAAATTCCTGTTTTTCTATTGTTTTTTGTTTTTTTCAATATTTAATTTTGTAATGTGATCTCATTTGATTAAAAAAACAGAGTATCATATTTCAATCACCATAATTTGTTTATAAATTTAACAATTGACATGCTGACTGCTGTTTAAGTTAAATTACTCTTGTACTTAAATGAGGGTGACATTTGTCTGTCAGAGTGGGAAGAAAGGAGGGGCATGGCTTGTCACATCAGCCTTGAAAAACATAAGAATCCTATTGTTATAAAACTTGTAATGGTTTTATGGAAAAATATCATACTTGTTTAAACATAAGGTAGAAATATTTATTTTTTATTTTAATTCTATGATATGTTTATGAAGTTGTTTTGTAATACTTTTTATCCAACTTCTTTTTATTTTTAATTTTTTTATTGTATTGTTTTGTAATTTGTAAACAAATCGGGTATCCTATTATAAAGTTGTTTTGCTTTTCCATAATTGTAATTATTCAAATATTCTATCTTCTCTTCATTAGTAAAGGTTATGAGATATACTATGAATGCCAAATTTTTCTGCTGATAACAATTTAGTGACTGGGCGCTTTCATCATTTCCAATTATATACATAAAAGCTTGTAATTCTTTAGATCTTTCTAAAAATAAATTTATTTTTACTGAATTATCGAAATTGTTATATTTTATTAATTTTTTAATATATCTGAATCATTTTATAAAACTTTTTTTATAACACATTTACAAATGTAAATATTTAATTCCGATTGCGCATGTATGTCGCACACGGCATTAGGGATAACGATAAATACTGTATAATCAGTATAAAATTAATAAAAATGAGTTATAAATGAAAAACTTTTATTTTAATTATTTAATGATTGTAAAGTATACATTTTTAAAACTAAAAAAAATTTAAATTACTAAATATATAAACATTTTATAAATTAAACATCCATTATTAAGGTTACTCATTTTTATATATGACTAAAATAGTTTAATCGCACATATAAGTAGAATAAATTACGTAAACTAGGTTTTAAAAAGGAGGAAAAATAAAAAATTAACAATAAACTGTAAAAATCTAGTGTGCTTTATTGCAAAGCATAAAAGCAATCAACACTTTTGACGTTTAAGATGACTTTGTGTAAGCATGAAAGCTATTTTTAGAAAATGATAACATATATTATTATTAAAACAAAATAATGTAATTGCTCGTGCATATCAAATTAATACATGTATATTTTTATTTAAAAAACGATGGAATTAATGGCAAAATTGGCATAGTGCATCTGATATCTAATAGAAAGTTAGGAATCTAGAAATTTTTCCAGATTTTTTAAAAAATTTCATAATTAATTATTTTTTATGAATTTTTTAAGTTGTATCAAACTGATACTGTGCGCTAGGTGCCGGGTTGTTATATTTACAGTACAAAAACACTTTAAAATTTAATATAAAAGATATTTTGATGGTATTTAATTATCCTTATCATACCTACTAACTTCCTCTATAGGATGATCTGAAGGAAAGTCCATATGAAGAGTCAAATGATGTTGTTTACAATAACTATCAACTAGTTGTAAAAATGATGCAATATTATTATCTTGAAGTTTACTTTCAGCCAATGCTTCTAAAAATGGACCAGACTTATCTCTGTTTGTCAGATATGGATTCTCAGAACATTTAACTTTTGGTAAAGGTTCAGTTGGAGTGTTGCCTGAAACTAAAATTAAACTAATAATTAAAATACTTTTTTTAAACAAATGATAAATTACATATAAAATTTAGTAATTAAAAAAAATGTTTTTAATACTTACTTAGCTTACATAACAGGAAAAGTTTTTTAATCAATTAAAACATCTTCAGCCTATCTTAAAGGCCCTCATCAGTATTCTCTTACTAAATGTATATTTTAGACTAAAGTAATAAAGAACGCAATTAATTCTAAATTATTTAGAATAGGTTTCCATTTTTTAAAATCTGAAACACCACTAAAATACCGTATTTGCCGGCGTATAAGACGCACTTTTTTTCTTTGAAAATAGGTCTGACAAACGGGGTGCATCTTATACGCCGATACTCAGTTTTTGATTACATTCATTTCTGGAAATTTCCTCTATTCGGAGTTATGCGATTTCTTTCTTGTTTCCTTGCGGAGTGTGGGAATATTAGTTACGTAGAGTTCAATGAATGCGCATGCGCTTTCATCGACGATCACAGCTGGGCCTAGCATTTCTCAAGTTTGTGAATGGGTCAAAGCTTCATGGGATGCTGTGAAAACAGAGACAGTGGTTAAATCATTTAAGAAATGTGGCATTAGTAATGCAATGGATGGTACAGAGGACAATTTGTTGTATGAGGACTCAGATGCTGATTTAGAAGAGGTTTCAAGTGACTCTTCATTTAACTCTGGAGATGAGTGTCTGGGTCTTGACGAAGAAGATTAAAAGGTGTTCTTTCCCAGGTAGATTGGGTATTTGCAGAAAGTATTTGCTGTTTGTATTACTTTATATTTAAAATACTGTAAATTCATTATAATGATCAGTAATAAAGTTTTATCTTTCAAAAATGTGTATAAAAAAGAGGGTGCGTCTTATGTGCCAGTGCGTCTTATATGCCGGCAAATACGGTAATTCAAAAAATTCTTAAAAGTCATTATATACAGTTCAAAATTAATAAAATTTTTCACAGATTATTCTTTGCACACCAGCGTCATGATAAGGGAAGATTTTTTATCGTTATTATCTGTTATCTGTTATTATTAGACTAACAACACCACAAGATAACAGTCAATCCAGCCAAAAACAATGGTCATACCCGATAGTATTTGATCCTACAATGGACAAGATTATAAAGAAAATTACTAAGGACAAACCATACACATATATATAAGATGAAAAATACCATATTTGCGAATTTAAGGAATGACAAAGACAAAGTAAGCGGCATGAGAAGATCAGGAGTATATGTGATACCAATCAATAGCAACACCCTACAGACAGATGAACAATATATAGGTAGAATGAAAAGGTGTCTTATTACTAGAATTGAGGAGCATAAAAAAAGATATAAAAAAATGGTAAAATAACTACTGCCTTGGCTACTAAAGCATATGAAGAAGACCTCTCTGTATACTGGAATTGAGGAGCATAAAAAAAGATATAAAAAAATGGTAAAATAACTACTGCCTTGGCTACAAAAGCATATGAAGAAGACCTCTCTGTATACTCGGACAACACCAAAATAATAAGACCAATCATATCCAATGTAAGTGGCAACACTGCAGAAGCCATTGAAATTGAAAAAAGAAGAAGCAAAATGGATATAATCAATGATAATGACCTGGAAAACCTTCCATTATCATGGTGTTGGTGCACAAAGAATAATATGTGAAAAATTTTATTAATTTTGAACCGTATATAATAATGACTTTTAAGAATTTTTTTAATTATTTTAGTGGTTTTTCAGATTTAAAAAAAAAAAAAACCTATTCTAAATAATTTAGAACTAATTGCATTCTTTATTACTTTATTTTAAAATATACATTGAGTAAGAGAATACTGATGAGGGCCTCTAAGAGAGACCGAAAACGTTTTAATTGATTAAAAATCTTTTCCTGTTATGTGAGCTAAGTAAGTATTAAAGACTATTGATAAAAATAGGAAGTGCTAAAAAGCTATAGTAAAAAAAAAATGTCATTGACATGTTGGAAATATTCAATAACAATAATAATCTAATTTTGGGATGTTCTTTATCTTTTCCTGTTATGTGAGCTAAGTAAGTATTAAAGACTATTGATAAAAATAGGAAGTGGTAAAAAGCTATAGTAAAAAAAAAATGTAATTGACATGTTGGAAATATTCAATAACAATAATAATCTAATTTTGAGATGTTCTTAATTATAACTGATTTTAAGAATTAAAAAATTTTAATATGAAAATTAAGAAATAATTTTAATTATAAATACCACTATGAATAATAGATATGAAGATAATAAAAATATAATTTAATATATTATTTTTTAAAGCACTGACAAGCAGCAGAGTAATTTACTTCAAACTTTTTATTCCAGAACTAACGTCTTCAGCTCTCGCAGAGCCATCCTCAGGTTCACATAAACAGTTACATACAGTTTTTAGAATTCCTTAACAGATAAAAATAAAAAGAACAAGAAACTCTAATAGAGGCGTTAGAGATAGTGAAAAGACAAAAATATGAGAAGTTAGTAAACGATAAAGTAACAGGGATACCAAAACCATGGGAATATGCCATGAGGACGTGAATTAGAATTATAGAATAAGTAGTGTTTTGTATTATAAAAAAATCCTTTATTTGTGAGTAATAATAATTTGTAGAAAAATACTGGTTGTAACCACAGTAATCTGGTTGTTAGAAAGTATTGTGTAGATTTTATAGTTGTGTATTTATAATTTGAATCGAAATTCTATGGAACACAGGATTCTATATTCTTGTTCTTTTTATTTTTATCTGTTAAGGAATTTTAAAAACTGTATGTAACTGTTTATGTTAACCTGAGGATGGCTTGTGAGAGCCAAAAACATTAGTTCTGGAATAAAAAGTTTGAAGTAAATTACTCTGCTGCTTGTCAGTGCTTTAAAATATAATAGTATTAGTAGGAGTTAAGCAGTTAATTGTTAGCAATATAATTTAATATTTTTCTAAATTGAATTTATATCAATATAATTCATTTTATTAATTACATTATGCGTAAATATTCATTTATAAAACATAATGTAAATATACCAGACAATGATGAGAACAGTAATAAAATACAAAATGGTTAATCATCAAATCATATAATATTGTTCAGAGTAATGATATATTTAAAGAAGTTTGGGATTCTAAGACAATCAGAAATTAACTATATAATTTTAATTTTTGAGTATTTCTCTGATAAATCAAAACTCTTAAAAATCCTGGATAAACTGTTGCCTTCCTTCTTTTAAATTTTAATTATTTAATAGAATCCTTTGAAAGAGTGCAAGTCCTGTAAAACCTGGAAACACTATTCAGAGTCTAATCAGTCAGCTTCTATTATTATTATTGCAAAAATTAATAATTGCAGATTAAAATAAACTATCTATTAAATAATAAAATATCAATAGAAAAACAAGCTCTATTAAAATCAAAATTATTTTTAAGTACTGTTTTCCTGCAAGAAAATGCTTTTGGCTTATGTGCAGCCATTATCAGCATTTATTCTAGAATAAATAACCTATTTTCTATATAAAAATACTTTAAAATACAAATTAAAATAATAATAATAAACTAGCTTAATCCCATGATCAGATAGCTACAAAATAAGTTTCAAAGCATTCTTTAAGAGGAGCTTTGCACATTGCAAGCAAAGATTCTTCAGTCTTCACTTGATTAGTACTATATTGACATACTATTCTTCAATAAGATCTCATTATTCAACATGGCTACAAACATGATTAAACATACCATTTTTTGTCTAATATCTACCAGCCTCTCTCTCAAACAATGCCTTCTGCTGATTTGTTTGACATATAACAACATGTCTAACATTTTTACCATGCAGTTACATAAATACTTCAATATACAATATGATAGTAGACCACCTCTTTTTAAAAAGAAAAATAGAAAAGAAGACAGACTACATAATAGCATTTTGAAAGCAATCTATAATTTTTAATATTTTGAGGGATGATAAATGGCATCTATGAAGAAAATCTAAATATGAGCATTTATAGAATAACTGTCTTTAATATAACCATGCAAAACCTAAAAATTTACTGCTTTCTTCGGTAGTTATCTATAATGCATTAAGTCATAACTTAAATGTATTATAAGAGTTGAGGTTGGTATAAAAGCCAAAAAAGTTTCTCTTATTAAAGTGATTTATAAAACTATATTGGTCTGCTTAGTAGTGCTTTAAAAAGTTGGTTAACCATGCAATATCAAGAAGAAGATACTGATGATATCATCAGGAACTTGAAGGCTAAGATTAGAGAACATAAAGAAGATATACATCAAGACATCTATAAATCATATTCATATGATTTCTGACTTTGGCCAAGAATCATATGACTATGATTTACAGATTTAATGGCAAGAGGTAATGATAGTCAGATATTTCTACAACCCAGTAGAGGTAAATAGGGCAGAAACACTAGAAATTAAAATGAAAGGAGTGAGGTATAAAAATGTAATTAATAAGAACTTTCCAAAGATTTACCATCATCATTGATATGGTGTTTACAGTAGAGATTATAGATTGAGAAAGTCACAGATGCTATTTTTTAAATCATGATGCCTGCATTATCATTTAATTAATTTTGGTTATTATTGTGTCCTACATTTTAAAATATTCTTTCCAAGGCTTAAGGACTGAATAATATGGATGCCTTATGTAATTTAGTTTCATTTTTGATAATATAATACAAGAATTTCCAGATTTGTGTATAACCAATCTCAAATTTGAACTTAATATCTCAGTTTTGAACTTAAAAAATTCCAAATTTTTTTTGAAATACAGAGCATAAAAATTGATTATATTTGCAAGTTATAAGTTCAAACATTGTCTGTTTACAATATTTAAAATATCATATTATTTGATTTATTTATGTTTTTTATGTATTGTTTTATTGATCACAAGTATCATATTACTGTTTATGATATTGCTCCATATGGCATTGTTTCCCTTTCTGTCAGAGAGCAATGTGGTACTATATTACATAGTATAGATGCAATCACATTAGTCCATTAGCTCTGGTAGTTTTTGTTTCAGAATTTTTGTTAAAAAATTATTTTTCCAATTTCTGCAAAATATAAAAACCTTCAATTTCAATTATTTGCATAAGTCAAAGAATATTTATATTTGTTTACTAACTACTCTTATCAAATTCAATTCAATATTTTTTGCCTCCACTGCATCATCATCTATATGAACAATTGTCTTGAATAGTAGTGATAGCAGTGGCAAAGTATGACATTTTGAAAATATAATAATTAATGCTGTAAAAATAAAATTTCTTTTTTTTAAACATTTATTCTAGCTCTAAATTAAAAATAACACAAATCTGGTTTGATCTAAAACTGCTGACAGTGAAACTAGTTTTAATGAATTTCTTTAATTTTAAATTAGTTTTGCCATAATTTTTAGTCTAAACTATTATTACCTAAATTATTAACTATAGTAAAATATTTGCATCATTTTGTTACATTTTTACATTATATTTTTTGTAATAAACTTAAAAAACATTTTTAATTTATTACAAAAATAAATTTACATACATCAAAGTATTAAAATTATTAAATTTTTTTCTAAACTTAAAAAATTAGTAAACTATATTATGCTAATATAATTAGTATTGCTTAAATGGCATAAATTTTATTAGGTAAAATTAGTTTTGCCTAAAATCAAGTTCTTCCTGAATAAATATTTAAATTTGATTTGTATAAATTTGACATATGTAATGTAACTATAAACATAAGTTTTGATGATCTGGTATCTTGTTATAAAATAATTACAATAAAAATTAATTTTATAAAAAAATTATGTTGCATGCTGTTATGAAATATATAATATTTTTATCATTATCTTTAAATTTTATTTTAGTCAAAAGAGATGCTTAATTATCAATGTTAAAAAGGTGTGGTATCTTGTTATAAAATAATTACAATAAAAATTAATTTTATAAAAAAATTATGTTGTATGCTGTTATGAAATATATAATATTTTTATCATTATCTTTAAATTTTCTTTTAGTCAAAAGAGATGCTTAATTATCAATGTTAAAAAAGTGGATATATATAAAACTTCAAAGCATATTTTTATTCTCAATTAAAATTACTTTGTCCATTTTAACTGAATTAAATAATACAAAATTTTCCAATTAAAAATTAAATAAAAAGACAAATACCTGGTGTAGCTGTACTTGAACTTGTACTTCTTACTTCACCTTTTTCTTCTTCAAAAGGATTAGGTGGAAGAAGAGCTTGAAGACCACCACAAAACAATGATGTGGATAGCCAATAACTTGCTTGCTCTTCACAAATTTCTAAAGTAGGTCCAATTGTTTGATTTCGTGCATTTAAACCAAGTAAATATGCAAGAGTTCGTTCAGCATCAATCAGGGGTGATGATAAAGTTGCAAAATCTACAAATTGAACTAATTCCTCTTCTGGCTATATTAACAAAAAAGATGAATTTTAGTAATTACTATTTTCATAATCAAAACTATATAAAAGAAATATCATTGAAATCTATCCAAAATTTTTAAATAATAATTTACAAAATTTTATTTGAATATATTTAAACATCTAAGAATATAGGAGATTCTAATATTTATTTTTCTTCTCTATTTATAATTTATGTATGTCATTTAGAATTGTATAATATTTAAAGGTATATTTTATAGCTAAGACATGTACCTATCCTTTAAATTTCTTTTTATTCTATTCTTTATTCCTTTGTTTACTTAGTTTTGATTTTATAATGCAATATAGATAATTCTCCACTTTATGAGTTAATTCATTCTTGGAATGCATTCATAAAGTAAAAATTCATAAACTGGGAATTTATTTTTCATAAATATAATGTTAAAAAACAGGAGATTTATTCTCAACAATGAAATTTGATTACTGATATAACAATTGGGTGCAGTGTTAATGGGTGAGTTAACCCTTCATAGGTCCCCTTGGGCCAAGAATCAAAGAGGCTTATGAAGGTATCCTCCCTATATGCTTGTGTCTGGTATTCTCCCCTTTATTTACTATTTCCCCTTTATACATAAGACCTCAAAAAAACCTTGGCATGTTAAAATGGCATCATTTAGGGCCCTGCTGAATAGAATATTTACACACTGTAGTATCAAGGAAAGTGCCCAAGAAGAATTAAAATGGATTATACAACAGGCAGAGAAATATGGACCACCACAATAGCATAATGAAACTATGGAGAAATTTGAACAGGAAAAATAGAAGAATAGATACCTCAGAGAGCATCCAAACCAAAACTGAGAAAGATAAGATCCCATATACCATGGAAGCTAATCTGTTCCTTGAGGCATAAGATAAAGATAGAGAGAGTGGTAGATAGAAGAACCTTTAGGAGGACAAAAACAGTTTTTAATATAATGAGGAATGACAAAGATAAGCAGAACCCTATGAATTTGCCGAAGCTAATCTGTTCCTTGAGGCATAAGATAAAGATAGAGAGAGTGGTAGATAGAAGAATAACCTTTAGGAGGACAAAAACAGTTTTTAATATAATGAGGAACGACAAAGATAAGCAGAACCCTATGAATTTACCAAAGGTGTATGAAATTAATATAGATAATAATGATACCTATATAGAGGAAATATATATAGGATCCATTGCGAGGTCAATAGGAAAACAGTGGAAGAACATAGGGCAGATACAGAAAAGTCAAAGGGTAGTACAGCCTTGGCACAAAAATTATTAAACTTAAATGCCACAACCAAGTGGGACCAGATGAGAATCTAAGAGTAATAGAAGACCCCCAGAACATTCAAAAATATTAGAGATTACTTGCTTAATACGAAAGTATATTAAAAACAGCTCATTAGCAAGTATAGATTTTTATTTAGCAAAACGTTTTCAGACTGATGTTTAGCAGCACTGATGAGGGACTAGTACAGTCCGAAAACGTTTTGCTAAATAAAAATCTATACTTGCTAATGAGACCCCCAGAAGTTAAGAGTAGCAGAAGCTTTGGAAATCTTTACTAAGAAAGTGTCAGGGAATCAAATAATCAATTACAACAACCCCAAAAAGGTTAGCTTGGCGTGGGAATACAGTGAATATAAAAGGAGGACAGCGCACATGTTAAGAAAAGGTGTCCTTAGAAATAGAGAGAATGATTATTCCCCAACCTAAGAGAAAATTATTAGTATTAGTATTTTATTTCAAGAATATATTGATATAATGCAAATATTTTAGAGACATTTGATGTATAGAGAATAGTGAATGCTGAAGAAAATTTTTTTCAATTTTGAATATTAGAATATTGGAATGTTTAAAATGTATATTTGATTATATAACCACGTTTTAATGTTTATCAAAAGCTATTAGTATGTAAAGTTATACTGATGAAGGCTCTATAGAGCCAAAAGTACTTTAATAAAGAATTTTGAGTTTGATGAAATAGAAGTCTGTTTCCTGCTCGAAGAGCTTGAGTGATATGCTTATAATTATCATGGAGCAGTGTAATGAGTTAGTAAATTTCATGAACTATTGTCATTGTTATTAATATTGAATACTTATTAATTTGTTCTTACTTCATTTACACAATTTTTAACAGTAATTTTTATAAATTTTTTTATTTATATAAAAAATCCTAATATATACTGAAATATATAGAAGATATTTTATGCTGTTATTTTCTCCCCTCTCTGTTTTGTTTATACTTTGAAAAGTTACATCTCTAGTGAGACAAAAAATATTTAAACTGGAAATGTTGATGAAAAGCAAGTACTGGGAGGGCCAGCATATGTTTATTATTATTTTGTAGATTTAAAGATTTAAATGTCTCTGAGAATCCAGGTATGTACATTCAGTGAATTTGTATGGCTAAGGAAGACACTGACTGAAAACATTTCTAAAATAAAGATTGTTCCTGGTTAAGTGCTTTTATTTTTCTGGAAAAAACAGATACATAGATTTAATTAATTTCACATTATGCTCATACCATCTCCTAACTAATATTATTATGTCCCTACTATAATGTGTATCTTTTTCACGTTCTTTAAATCTTTTTTCAGATTTCTCCCTAAAGAGATTACAAGCAATATGGATATCATTTTAAATATCATATATATGAAACAACCAAAAAGCATATCATAAAAAGAAAAATAAATATAAATATGAAAAAGAATAAATAAAATTCCAATATATTTTTCATGATGATAAACCAATTATAAAATAATGTAAAAGAAGAGATAACTCACCATGTAATGATGTAATATACAATAAAAAATGATGTATAAGAATTTAAGATCTTAGAATGTTTAATTTGAAAGCTGTTCAAAATAAGATATGTATGCTTAATAATGAATGTTAAGGATAGCTTTGTAATAAAGCCATAAAAACTTCACAGAATAAAATATTTTTTCTAAGTTTAGAGATATTTTAATCAGTTATTAGATATATATAAGAAGGTGGAGCAAGAGAGTTCAGATTTTAGAATTTCGATTATATTAAATTATAAATATTTATGAAAAAATTCAGTAAACTTTACTACAGAAAATATCATTATAAATGAACACATTAGTAATGAAATGTATATGCAATATTAAGATTAAAGTTCTTTAAAACAACATTTATAATACCATATCAATTGAACAATCTTATCCCAGAGATTGGACAAGATTGTTTGACTGACAAATGTTGACTTGAAAAAATAATTTGAATATAAAATTAATCATAACAACTTATTGAGAAATTATCACTCTGAGAAACAATATATTTTATTTTAAATACTATTTCTAATATCATTAGGCTGCCAAAGTAAGATTTAGTTGTAAATTTATATTACTGAAAATGAACAACTTGTGAATCCTTTATGAATATTTTTTTATTGTTTATACATAAACTATGAAGTTATGCTTAGTATAGATTGGAAAATTAAGATGGTTTGCAAGATAGGTGATGAAAAATCCTGTTTAATCATTTTTCTCTATGGTGTATTATCTATAGAAATATCTCTCTTAAAACAAAATACAAATTCTCCTCTAGTTGCAAACATAATTTGTACATAAGCATATAATGATTCATCCTGCAATTAATAACAATAAAATAAAGTAAAGAACAAAAGTAGGAGATTAAACACTTATTTATTTATGTAATGTTTTCGGCCATGATGATGACTGCTGAATGGCCAATTCCATTCTATCAATAAATTCTGTACATGTTCGACTGATGATGACTATTGAATGGCTGAAAACATTATCTAAATAAATAAATTATTTAATCTCCCTACATTTGTGCTTTGGTTTATTTTTTTGTACATAAGTTTTGTTTGTAACTTTGGTTATTCGTAACTCATATACAGTGTTATTTGGCCCCAAAAACTATTGAAATAATTTTATTTACTGTATTTTGCAATATATTTCACAATTATATTAATTAGAAGTTTTTTATTTCACTGATTTGAACAGAAAGTTCCAATTATAAAGAGAGTTTTTTTGCATAATTGCTACCATCTTGAAATGCTGCTATAATAAGATAACAAGTTGTGTAATTTTCCTAGAACATTCTGTTATCATACTGTTTAAAATTATTGAAGAGTTTTTGAAATTTCATGAAATTTAAAAGTGAAATTTCACATTTGTAAGTATGAATGTTCATATCTAGAGGAGTGTGTGTAGTGAAAAATACAGAATACTGAATTTGGTAAAAAAATATCTTATTCCACAACCCATCTTGCCCAACCCTCTCCTAAACTTTTAGAGAAGCATATTTGTTGGGAGGGAAATTTTTTGTGTCATGCATGAATCCCAAATACATTTAATGAGACAAATATTGATATCAAGATAGTCAAATTTAGTTAATGACAAAAAAGCATAGCAGAATATGAAAGCTGGAGGTATCATAGTATTGGAGACCTATTTTACTTTTATGATATATTAAAATTCCTTTGATTACTCAATTGTGGCATCTTCCTTTATTCATTATATATTTAGCTAAAAATAATATATTTTATATAATATGATTTCTTTCAATCCTATCCATTATATATATTCATATCTGAATTTGTTTCACTAAGGTTTACAAATTTTTCCAAAATGAAATATAATAGAGGTGAAAGATTGATAAAAGTAATATATTTGAATTATTTTTAATATATAAATTTAAAGTTTCATATACAGGTATTTATATAAATATTTTTTTACAACACAATATGTTTTATTGCAACATAATTTAAGAAATCAAATACAAGTAAAGTCCATAGTAAATATAATGTAAATTTACTATACACTTCATTTGTATTTGATTTAAATATAAATTATAAAATATAATATAATAAATTATAAAAATTATTAGCGAGTTTGTGCAAAGGTATTTTCCGTTATGGTTACAACGTTATATATAGTGTAAGTTAAACATTATAAATTGCATTTGCGCATCAACTGGTTTTCCTTATATTTATAATGATATAAACATGCTGAAATCGAGGCTATTTTCTGTCCCTCTCACGGTAGAAAAAGTAAAAAAACAAACATGGAAGTATATAATATGATGGCGTTTGATCCAGATGCATTAGAAGACAATTTTATTTTTATAGCTATGAAAAGAGCAGCTAAGGAACATGAACATTTATATGAAAGAGCGATCTTTAATATAAATGATATACCACTTTCAAACTTTAGACATCTTTTTACATTTGAAAAAAAAACAGATATTTTACAATTATATAATGCTCTTCAATTGCCCACGAGATTCAAAACTGTTGATAGACACATCATTTCAGGTGATTTAATTATTTATTTCGTTATTTAAATTTAAAATGTAGATATTATTTACATGAAGGTACAATTCTTATTGGCTTCCTTTATAAGGGAGCGATTACTTTGATTGGCTACTGTTATAACTTTATTTTATAATGTAACTATATAACGGGAAGCTTCCGTTATGCTTAGGACGTTATGGGAGCTGTAAGGTTATAACAGGTCTTTTTATAACGAAAAATACCATTGCGCAAACTCGCTATTAAATTTTGAAATAATTTCAAAATAATTTAAAATTTTCTCACAAAGATTTGCATATATGTTTTATATTATTAAATCTTTGTTTATTTAATATAATGCATAGTTTTTATCCAGGATATTATATCTTTTTAAAAAATATTTTTAGTATTTTAAAATTCTTATTACTCTTTTAAACAAAAATACACAAACTATAAAATATTATAAAAATTATTACAACTTTATTTAATGTAAAATATATTGCTTAGCTGATTATAAAATTCCAAAATTATGATTGTTTTTTGAGATTAATATAATCTTATGCATATTATGAGAAATGTTTTTGTGAAATAAAAAAATTTGATGACTTTTAAAAGAATTATTGAAAAATTGCTTAAAATCATTAATTTAAATATAATTTAATTTAAAGACACATGAAAATAAAATTAAATATTACCAGATTTCAAATTACTTAGATAATTATAAGATTTTCTAAATTATAAAAATAATTAATTGTTAATTATATAATTATTGTGATCTCTTGTATTCGTCTGCAGCCACATCTGTATTGTTTTTTGTATTTTTCTTTGGGCTATGCTTGGGCTGATTTGCTAAGTTTTTCTTAAACCATTTTTTAGCGACCTCTTGTGGTCATCCTTTTTTTGTTCACGTGCAGCCGTACACGTTTGTACTTCTTTTTGATGTTTTTATGTTAATAAATCATTTCTTTTTAAACTCTCACATTGGATATGGGCCCAGGACTCCTGAAGAGCTTGTTTTCTGTTTTTTATTGGACTGGATGGTCATTGTAATTTTGGATTGATTATGATTCAGGTTGGTTATCGTTTTTTTATTCTGTCGCCTCGTATGCCATATTGTAATAACGATAAAGAATGGCACACGCCGTGCAAATATGGGACAAATTCGAAACGTTGAATGACTCAAATTATCGTTCATGGAAGTATTGCATGGAAATGACCCTCATACAACGAGATATGTGGCAATATGTTGAAGGATTGGCTACTTTAAAAAAAGGCGCATCTGAAAAAGAAAAGGAGATTTTTCGAATAGTTGAACGGAAGGCTCTCAGCACAATAGCACTATGTATTGAACCCAGTCAACATCCCCACATGAGAGCGGCAAAAACACTGTGTGAAGCATGGCTACTATTAGAGCAAGCGTTTGAACCCAAAAGTCATGTTCGTATTTTACAACTGAAAAAGCAGACATACTCCATGAGACTCAGTGCATCAGAATCAATGGGAGAGTATATTAATCAAGTGAGAAGTCTGGCTGATAAACTAGCTGAAGTTGGGGAAGAAGTAAAAGATACGGAACTCACTTACTTGATGCTAAGCGGTCTACCCAGCGAATACAACGGGCTTATGACGATATTAGCTAACCTCGACGATGACTGTTTTACCTTTGCCGAAGTTAAGAAGGTTTTACTAACCGAATATGATAGACAGAACGAGAAGAGCCATGAGAAGGACTTCGAGACCGGTAAGGAGGCATATAATATTCAAGCAAAACAGAATGGGATGAGTCATCGGGCAGTTCAGAGCTCTCAGAAGCGACGACGAAATCGTGTCAAGTGTTTTAAGTGTGGAGAAAAGGGCCACTATGTGCGAGATTGTGATGATAATGCCAACAGTCATAAAATGGCAAATCTGCAGGAGAAACTTGGTCCAAACCGGAGTGGTAATTCTGAAAAGAATATTTTCTTGCTCACCTTGAGTGATCATATTCCTGACACAGCATGGTTAAGCAGCAACGGAGCTACACAGCGTGTTTGTAGGTTCAGGAAGTTGTAGCAGGTCATCGGCCTGTCAAGTACGTCTTGACTCAGGAGCGCAAAGGGTTAATTTTCTTTTTTATCAATTCTACCAATATGCCAATCATTAACAGACCTTAGCTTACCTTGAAAAAGAGAACTGCTCTTTCTTCTTGATCTACTACTACAATATCAGAAATAGGAGATGGGTAATCAAAATTTACACCAAAAGCAAGACTTTTAGGATTTACTTGAGAGCCTTTCGCATAATTCATTGCTTGTTCTAAACCAGCTTCTGGGCTAGTATCACTGTTTTCTATTACCTCACCTTTCCTTAACTTCTCTAACTCTTGAGCAGAAGAAGCCTTTGCTTCTATATAAGCAGGGAAGGAACTTGGTAAATTATCAATGCCACATACTTGTAAGATAATATCTGCATAACCCCCTGCAAGTTTCTCTAACTCAATTTTAACATGGTATCTATAACAGAAATTCATAAAAACACAAGTAATAAACCCATGGTGTGCTGCCTCACGTGCTTTTTTGCCATATTTAAATGAGCCTTTATATTTGGAGTGAATATCATGAATTCTTTTGAAGATTTTTCCATATAATTCCTTAACTATTTTCTCATCAGAACCAGCTAACTTAGCTATAGCGCCTTCTGGATTATTCCATAGTCCTTTTCCCACTTCATAAACTTGTGGCTAGTAGTAGAACCACCACTAGCTTCTACTTTTTTAACTTCTGTACTAACAGAAATACCATGTCCTTCGGAGATCCTTACTAACATGGCTTCTTTTTCATTTTGAATTCTGTTCTTAATACTTTGCTCAACATCTTGATCTTTCTTACCTATATATTCCCTTAATATTTCCTCCAACTCATCAGAAGTAAATTGATGGCCAGATTTACCTTCTTAAATGGAAAATAAATCTATATTATTAATAGCATCTTCACTATTTCCAATTTGACTGTTTTTAATAACAATCTCCTTTAAAGTTTGTACAGTATAAAAATGAAAATAAATCTTTTTAATGTTTAATTTTTCTGCAATTTGTGTATCCAGCAAAGTCAAAAAGGTCCCTGAGAAAAAATGGGTAAAGAACCCTTCCCCTCCCACCGAATGCAAACTAGACCGAATTTTGTTTAAAAATGATTGAAATCTTGCTTGAAAAGATATATCAAGTTTACCTTCTTGCTGAGTTGAGGGGCTTGATATCATTTCTTTAATTAACAGCTCTACTAATTCACAATTTAGGTGCAGTCTTTTCTCTGATGGTTGGTTTTTTGGCAATTAATCTGCAGGTTGTTTACCATGCTGTACCTTTTGCACATTAAGTATTGGTTGAAAATGGCCTTTGCCTTGGTTTACAATATATATGACGTTCTCTTCACCATAGTTTACATCATTAGTTACCTGTTACGCCTATAATTTGATGTATCCACCCTGTAAGGATAATAGGTTGTCTCACAACAAAATGCAATCTTACATTATATTTTTGACAAAGTATTCTACCCTCGACATCTGGATCACTCCATCTGTTATAATTTAGAATATTCTTTGTGTAGGATTCTGGAATTTCACTATGCATTCCACCATCATCATCATGACTTTTAGCAATAGCATTTACAAACCATTCTGGCAGATTGCCTAGCACAAATTCCTTACAATCGTTCCTTAATGTTTCAACAGTGACTTTTATTTCCTTTTGTTCTAGATCTTGCCTGAACGAATCAAAAAAGCAGTTCCCATCAGCAACTGCCTCCCCTACCTTAAAACCCTCTGTTAACTCTAGATCTCCATATGAACGTTTGAAATACTTTAAGATAGACCTTTGTTGCCAAGCTACTTGTTCTTCCTCTGATAGTCCAACAACTCCTGAATGAATTTTTTCTTTCTTCAGATAATCCGGTTGATATCGTACATTTAACATCAAAACTTCTAACTTTTCAAACTTACCGCATAGTGGGCAAAAAACTTAAAGACAAGTCTAACCACCTCAATTTAGGTCGCTTAGCTTTATGTGATTTGCTTAAACTTACCTCACCCAGACTAGTACTTGAATTCTCAAGTTCTCCAACTATAGACTCATCATATGATAGAAACTTATTTAATGAATCTTCATCTCCTCTTTCCTTTAACACAGAACATATATAGTCTGCTTGTTTAAAATTCATAAATTCTTTAATCTGATCACGGTTAGCTTTGTCTAGTACTGCCCATACCGGTTCCATATAATTTCTATGTATTAAAGGTATTAATAAATTCCTATGAAAAAAAGTTGATCTATCCATTATTTCTTTCCTTATTACAAAAGCACGGTGACTATCAAATCCTTCTTTCATCCAAATATGCATAAAAAGCCCCACACCTGCATCCACATGATGTCCTGAACAATCTTTTTCTCCTATGGATTTTAACCAAACAAGATACTGAACTTCTGAAATATCATATGATTTTAAACACTTAAATAACTTTTGAAATTGATCAAAGCAGAGTGCATCTGGTAGTGTGTTTAAACTACTGTAATGGCAATTTTCAACTAAATCCCTTTTTAGAATCTCTTGATATCTATCAGGATTTATCTGACTAAAACAAAATTCGAATATTTCAGGATAACTGTTACAACGATTTCCCACTGCACACACTGCAGTCTTCATAAAGATCTCATCTTTCTGCTGAGCACTTAATTCATTTTCAGGCAATGATTTTATTTTATTCCAGAAGAACTCCACTGCTTCTGCCTGTTTAAAATCCATGGCACATTTAAGCCCATATTCATAGGGATGAAGGCCATTTAAATTTACTTTAGATACGTAACCAGTAGCAAAATGCGACCAAAACTGCCCTGAACAACCTTCTCCGAAACACCTAACCAAGTGATGGTACTCTATCAAACTGCTCTTGCCTTGAGCTGATAACCTCTTTTTTTCTTTCCTCAAATAAAGCAACAATATTCTCTTCTAAGCAACATTGACAAGCAACGTCATACTTGATTACCTGAATCTGGCGCAATCAATTTTTTGCCTGCCATTTGCCTATCAAGCTTGACTTCATGCAAATTATCTACTTTTTTCCAGCAATCCTTACTGAGCAGTATTTGTGCAAGCAAACTATGCCCCTTTTTGCCACTTCTTTTGTGTAAATCCCAATTTGCATAGCATCAACATTCAATTTGAAAGATCTTAGATGCTTTATAGGGGTCATCTTCTCTAATACAAGAAAATAAAACTTGTGGAATATCTGAACACAACATAGCTACCCCCCTTGAAATGTATAGAAAAAACTACTTTCCTATTCACACTAGTAATCTATAGTCATCCTATAGAAATTTCTTAGATTGAATGAAACTATGAGTGAATTCTGCCTTCATACACACAAATTTTACCTCTTCTATTATCCTATGGTATGTTAATATCTCTCTGAATGAACAAACAGTATAAGTTTTATAAAAGCTTCAGATATTAATATGCTGACCGATGTTCCACATCTATAAGCATCATGCATAGCCTTCTTTCCTTCCTTCTTTAAACTATGTGCAAGAAAATATTTGTGATTAAGAGATAATTATATCACTTTCAACTTTTAGTAACATTTCCAATATTTCTGTTGGAGATTTATTCAGTTTCACAAAAAATTTCAACAATTCTTTGTTCAACACATTCCAGTGGATTCTCATCATTGATGCTAGTACTAGTTAAATAAAAATATTAATCTCAAAGTAATTTTTCATAACTTATTTCTGACTTGAATATATTAAAAATTTCACAAGTAAAAAGAGGAAGAAAAAGATATAATAATAAAATTTAATTTATGAATATTTAAAATAAATTTTGCAATCAACCATTTAAAATTTAGAAATTAATTTAAAAAATTATTGCTGTTTTTATAATTTATATATTAGAAAATTAATTAATATGTATAAACTGCATATAAATGAAAAATTAAATTTAATAAAACAATCATTATATAATCAAACTATAAACATAAACCTTGAATAATGAATGATTGAAATATGATGATAAAAAGTTATTGAAAAAATAAAAATGAATAAAAATTATTAATAATTTATTCAATAGCATCTGTCACCAAGACTTTTGATAGTAATTTAACTAATACTTGTAAGGATATGTTAAAAAACTCAAGTACAATTTTCATATTCTACTTTGAATGAAGGATCATTTAATGTACAAGATTAATCAAATCACAATGAGCAATTTTATCATTCCTAAAGGAAGAGTGAAATTGATCAAAATGATGACCACTTAGTTAAATATCAAATGGGCAATAAATAATTTTATGTCCCTCAAATCAAATGGACTAAATTCTTGACTTAAATGCTTTTAGAGCAGTGGTTCTCAACCTTTTTTTCTGTTGAGGAACACATTTTAATATTTTAATATTTAGATGTTTGTGTGTTTTATATGCTTATTTCTGTGGTTCTCAACCTTTTTTCTGTTGAGAACCATTTTTCTGTTGAAGAACACTTTTTAATATTTTAAAATTTGGCGGGCCACCTAAATATTTTAAATAATAATTTAGATTTAACAACAAATTTTTATTAACAATTAAATAATAATTTAGATTTAACAACAAATTTTTATTAACAGATTATTATATTTATTCTGATTTATTACATTCGGATTACTGACATACTCATCATGGGATCATTAAATGGTGGTCGTTATTAAATTATAACGCTATCTGCAGATATTGCTTTTTAGAGAAACTATAATTTTAATTTTTATTCCTTAATTTTTAAATTATGAATAAAGACAAAAAATTTTGGCTGTCACAGAAATTCGAGGATTAGATTTTTCTAATGATAGCCTATTATAGGAATTGGTACAGTAATTCGATTACAAAAGGGATATCCAGCCAACCAGAATCATAAATATTAATTACATTCATACAATTCATTCTTAATTTTTCGCGGCACACCGTCAAAGGTTTGGCAGCACACTAGTGTGACATGGCACAGTGGTTGAGAACCACTGTTTTAGAGATATGCAGATGTATACATCTTTATTTTTGTTGATTCTTTCTTTCTATAAAATGCCAATGAAAATTTCATAGATACAAAAGCAGATTAAAAAGACCAATTTGAATTTTATTGGTTATTGTAAGCTATTTTTGTATCAATTAAATTGTCATTGGAATTTTATAGAAATTCAACAAAAATAAAGATTTACACATGTACATATCTTTAAACCACATAAGTCAAAACTGTGTAAATTAGGAACTTACTGTACTATTTAGTATATATGTTAAAAGAAGACAATTTTATATTTATTAGAAATTTCATTAAACAATTTATTTTTTTGCAGAAATATCATTTATGATCTTAAACTTTCTTATCTATGCTTAGGGTATGTTCATAAATTTCATTTGGCTATTCTATTTGCTAATGCACCCAATTACATATATTTAATTTAACCTGGCAGTTGTAAAGAAATAAGATAATCAAAAATAGTAAACCACAAATTAATATGCAGAATAATTAACTATTAATTATGTGAAATTTTCATTAGTTTTTTAATATAAACCTTCTGAATGTATAAAATAATATTTTTCAGTAAAGTGGCTACTTTCTAACACACAAAAAAATTATTTTTTACTAATATTTTATTGATTTTTATTACCAAATAAACCTAAATTCTCAAGCCAAATTTAACCCTTGAAACTATAACAGAATAATTTAATGATTGGAAATAATTTTTGAACTAATGTTAGCGCCATCTCGTAATTATAATTATTATTAATTTCACCGAATCAATGAGTGGCGCCATCTATTAATTAATAATTTTTTTTATTTTTATTATTTAGTTTAATGAATTTTTAAGTAATATGATACCTATTTATCAAAATTACATAAGCAAACAGAGTATCATATTCCATTGAATTGTAAATCTTTTCTTGAAGTCATAACAAATGCACTGTTTTATTTGTAAACAGAGAAGTGGATTTTATTACCCAGAGTGGTCCAAAATCATTTGGTGATGGTATGCGAAGGAGTGTGACATATAAACAGAGCAATAAACATGACTACAGGAAGCATGAAATATAATTCAAGTTTAAGGACCTCTAAATCATATATATGAAATTTTACTTTGTTTTATAATTTTGTTAATTCTCTGATATTTTTTCTTGTTTTTATTGCATCATTTTCCAACAGAAAAAAATTTTTTTTTATAGACTTTTTTAATCTGATGTGTAATATGCAAACGATAATGATAAATAGAATCAAAAATTCTCTCTGTCTTACCAATTAACAATAATAAACTAATTTATTTTATTCTTAAAGACAAAAGCAGGTTTAATAATCTGAATAAGGTTTAATAATTTAACTTGAAGGTTTAATAATCACTATATACTTCAATACTGGGATCAGAATCTGACATGCACATATGTTATTTCCAGTTATAACATAATTCTCATTTAAGTATTGTTTATTATCTTACCTTCTAATATTTATTTTTTAATTGTATCATTTACTTGTTAATTCATTTCAGTATGCTTTTTTTAAGAAATTATTTAAAATTTTTATATACATAAAATGAAAAGATAGCTGTTTGCCAGAACAACTTAATCATTATTTTAAACTTAAATAAATGGCTTAAATAAAAATACAAAATCAGATAATATATTAAAATATCTAAGAAAGAAAAAATTTATCAAAAGTTTCCTATGTAAATATAATTAAAAATTTAAAAGTTTGTTTATACAGGCTGCAATGCAATGCAAAACTGACGACTGCAGTCAGGGCTGTGCAGTGCTATGAGGCAGAGAGGTGGCGCCTCAGGCGGCACCGTAAGGGGGGCGGCATAAGCAGCGAAATCAAAATACAGTTTGAACCATTCAATAATTAAAAATCTTTATGCAACGCTTTTCTATATTGATCTATGTTGATAGTTTTGCTTTGAGCATATAGTTATTGACAATATTTGATTTTAATGTTAGTTTGTCTCAAGAAGTGACAAGTGGCTGTGTTGTGTTTAAATCAACCTTATAAATAAAAGCAAACTTGCTTTTTCTCAAACATCAAAAATCAAAATTTCTCAAAACATCAGCTCCATAAGCAAGTTATTCATATAGATTTATTTACTGCATAACGTTTTCGGACTTTTTTCTAGTCCCTCTTCAGTGCTACACTATCTGCTATCGTCTATTTATAGAACAGATTACTTTAAACTTAATTCTTAAACATTGTCTTTTCGTCATCTTAATGTGTTTAGTTAGTAAGACGTTTTACTATGTATAGTATATTATTCTTTGTAAGTTATTATTCTTTTTAAGTTGATTATTTTTAACTTGCATGTTTTTAAAAATTTAAGAATGTATGTTTAAAGATTTAAAGTTTAAATTTTTGTGAGAGTTCTAAAGAATGACGAAAGATAACATTTAAGAATTAAGTTTAAAGTAATATTCTGTTCTATAAATAGACGACAGCAGATAGTGTAGCACTGAAGAGGGACTAGAAAAAAGTCCGAAAACATTATGCAGTAAATAAATCTATATGAATAACTTGCTTATGGAGCCGATTTTTGAGAAATTTTGATTTTTGGTGTTTAAATCAGTAAATCAAAATAAAACAATCTGAATTAGCTAATAGGACCTTAAAATAAAATTAAAGATGCGGAACGCTTTCGGGCTGGACTGTCCCTCTTCAGCTGCACAGAAAAGTGAGCGTAGCAGAGAACCTAACAGAGAATGGGACATCTGTAAAAACAAGTGTAAATTGTAATTTAAACCCCAAGTGACAGGGGAACAGTAAAAACAAACAGGTTGTGAATGTGGGATAAAATGTTAGGCAAAATGGGGGCAGAAACAGGGTGATAACGGATACAAAATTTACGCTTTCACACTTAAATATTATAGTCACGTTGATTAAACAGGTACTCCCAAGCACTGGGTATATAGACTTTATCCCTAGAATACAGAAAGAAAAGAAAAAACATTTAAGGGGGTGGCATTTCGAAGACTTGCCTCATACTGAGAAAATCTACCGCACGGCCCTGACTGCAGTATCATGAAGCGATAAGCTATTTTTAATATAAATGATTAATTATCTAAACCAGCGGTTCCCAATGGGGTCGGTATCGACCCCCTGGGGGTCGTTGAAATTTTAAAGGGGGTCAATGATGATCAAGGGGTCTATTGGGGGTCGATAGCCAAATATGCACCGGCGATTGATTGGCATAATCAAAATCAAGATCCCATTGATTAAAAAAAATTTATTAATAAAATCGATAATTGGGGATTTTGAAATTAATTGTAATAAAATAGACGATTTATTAAATATTTTTAATTAAAAAAAATAATCGTTGAGTTGTTGCCGAACAAGCTAACAGGACACTAATGGATCTTGTCCGTTCGATGCTCGCATCTGCCTATTTGTCGCAGAATTTTTGGGGTGAGGCAGTTGTAACAGCTGCATACATATGTAATAAGGCCGGAATGTAATAAGGTCCATGCAAAGGCACGGACAGAAACCAAATGTAAAGCATCTTAGGGTGTATGGTTGCTTGGCATACGTCCACTTGACAGCGCAATGAAGAAAATTGTACGTTAAAAAACCAAGTTCCCGACTCAATACGGAACGGACGGAAACCAAATGTAAAGCATCTTAGGGTGTATGGTTGCTTGGCATACATCCACTTGACAGCGCAACAAAGAAAATTACATTCACATTCCAGACCGTGTATCCTTGTGGGCTACTCTGGACGCACCAGGGGTTACAGACTTTACGATCTGATGAAAGATGATGTAATATATTCAAAACATGTCACATTTTGTAAGAATGAAGTTGGATATAAATGGACATATGGTGGAACTACACATGATTACGCATCAAATCACGCATGCCCTGAAAAACAAGTCGATGAAGAAACTATTGTTTTTGATTATGGTTACGCTCATCCCGGCTCCAGAGATGAACACAATAGCGAGGATGAGGATGACAATTCACAGTCACCGATATCGTCTGGGATAGCGGGGGCAACATCATCACGTGTGTTGCGGAGCTCGACGAGAGAATCAAGGGTAGTCGATTCTACGCCCCCAACTATTAAATATCAAAAACAACGAAGCTCTGATTGGAACCCAAATCCCTACGGGAGAGCTGGTAAACCAAAGGACGCTGAGACAGAGGAAGTTCAACTTAATTTATTAGAAGTAAGGGAACCGGCCAATCTGCAAGAAGCCTTGAATTCTCCTCATGCAAATGCCTGGAAAAAAGCTATGGACGATGAATATGAGAGTCTGATATCTAGGGGAACTTGGGAGGAAACTGAATTACCAGAAGGCAGAAAAGCTATTGGAAGTCGATGGGTGTATAAATTAAAGGTCAATTCAGAAGGCCAAATATCACGGTATAAAGCACGCCTAGTGGCACAAGGTTGCGGCCAAGTCAACGGCGTTGATTGTAATGAAACATATGCCCCAGTCATTGCCTTCGCTGTATTAAGATTGCTGTTGGGATTAGCCTTTATATTTAATTGGCATGTACGGCACATAGATATAAAATGTGCATACTTGTATGGTGGACTAAATGAAGAAATTTATATGAGATTACCACTTGGATATCCAACACAACAAACTAAAATCGTTCTTTTATTGAAGCCAATTTATGGATTGAAGCAATCGGGAAGAAATTGGAATAAAGAATTAGATAGATATTTAACCAATGTTGGATATAAATGCCTCCAATCATGCAATTGCGTATGTGTCGGAAAAGACAACTCAATCATAGCTGTCTACGTTGACGACATAGTCATTTTTTCGAAAAATAATAGAACAATTGATGATATAATCACAAATATGAAGTAGGAATATGAGCTACGAGATTTAGGTGACTTAACATATCTCTTAGGTGTGAAGATAGAGAGAACAAAGAATGTTTTCGAGCCAAAGAGGGTACATCAAAACAATACTCAAGCTCTATGGGATGGAAGATTGTCGACTTGCTTCTACACCATTGAATCCTGGAGTGAAGCTTGTGAAGATAGAGAGAACAAAGAATGGTTTCTTTTTGAGCCAAAGAGGGTACATCAAAACTATACTCAAGCTCTATGGCTCTTCCGATCTTATATATATATAATTCACGTGGGGAAGAAAGTCCATAACTTATTAAATATCTAATAATCAAAAATAGAAATATAGTAGACTTCTCTGTTAATTTGGAGGCCAGAAAATTAATTCCCATAGATAGTACATAAAATATCATAAACAAAAGCAACTAAGAATTATGAGTAATATGGATTTAATAAAATAAATTGTATATATACACACATTTGAAATTAATGGAAAAATATCATGTTTATCTCCATTATTATTTATATTCATTACAATGTTAGTTACATATATATCTGTGTATACATATAATGTATATGTATTAATGTTATTTATATAATAGTATAATATAGATTTTGTGACTTTTTAAACTAATTTTCTACATAATACAGAAGCATTAGACAATCTATTGCATCATAATAAACCAATTGGAAAAATTCTTTTTGAATAAACCAATAGGAAAATGTGTGCTATTGCATCACATTTTCCTATTGGTTTATTCAAAAAGAATTTACATTATACTCGACCCTACTTTATGTCAGAGATGCATTGGTTTGAAAATGCAATACATTTTAAAACAACATAAATCAAAATATCATTTCTATAAAAACATTTTTAAATATGGAAGATAGGAACCTGCACTAGTATTTTCAACAAATAGAAAATATGTGAGTAGCTTCTGTAGTAAATACAGTAAACTTATTTCATATTGGAAGTTGTAATTGAGCAACATATGTTGCAAGATTGCAAGTAAAAGGAAGAAGAGTATTTTATGGTATAAAGAACAAAGATATAACAAACTCATGTGCCTCTTCTGCTGGATTCCATATTGATGATGTGAAGCTGAATCAAGCAACTTAGTAGTTTAGACTTGATAAATAAAAAACAGTGTTTAGAAAAAAATATTTAATTTAATTGAATTATTTATCTGGTAAAATTTGCAATATTGTATTGTATTTGGTTACACTAATAGCAATAAGAAAACATCAGAAACATGATTTTATCAGTTTCTTAAAGATTGATATAGAAACAAAATCGATTTACTTTAATATCTTGCAGCATCAGAAATAAATATATATATATATATACTAGGTATGGTAACCAAACTTTGCGATATTATGCTACCAAAGGAGAAATGGTTGCCCAAATGATTCAAAATACAAAATGTTGTCTTAGTTATTTTACAATGCCACTTCAAAAAATAATTGAAATGACACTAAGTATGATCTGAATATATAATAAATATTTCTAATGGCAAGTTTTTAAACAATATGAATATTTCCATAAAATCTTATTTGTCAATTGTACTTTTCTAATCACTATTTCAATTAGGCAATGTGTGCAGTATACCAATATACTCAGAGTGCATGTTTAATAATTAAAAACGTAAATAATCACAGCACTTACAGGAGTCCCAAAAAAATCTTTTATTGTTTCACAAGTGAGAAACGTGTTCGACTATACAATAGTCAACTTCAACTCTCTGTGGTTAAGTAGCTTCTAACAGTAGGCATTCTCAGAACCACTCTGTTCACTAGTTGTAATTCGGTTTTAGAACAAGTGAGATTCTAGATCAATACGCTCATACAAACATTAATGAATAAAAGTTACAACAAACGACCATTACGATGATAAAAATTAACCAGGTAAATGGTCATTTGTAGTAACTTTTACTCATTAATGTTTGTATGAGCAGATTGATATAAAATCTCACTTGTTCTAAAATCGAATTACAACCGGTGAACGGAGTGGTTCTGAGAATGCATACTGTTAGAAGCTACTTAACCGCAGAGAGTTGATGATGACTATTGTACGTTTCTCACTTGTGAAACAATAAAAGATTTTTTCGGGACTGCTGTAAGTGCTGTGATTATTTACATTTTTAGTTATTTGCCTGAGAAAGCAGTTTTACGGTTGATGTATTTAATATTTCCTTATTATCCATTTCTTTCTATTCTTCAATTTAAAAAACACCGATTTTGTATTTTTTAATATCAATTAACAAATCTTGTTTTATATTTTTACTTAATTTCGGAAAAATAATTTTTTTTTATTTTTCTTAGATTTTGCAGATCTTTTTCCTGGAAGAGATATAGATAAAGAAAAGTTAACTGTAATTACATTATGTCAGAAAACTAAGCAGGATATGAGTGCTTGGAGTGAAGAAGTAGAATTAGAGAGAGAGGAACTAATTGGTTATGTAAATAAATAAATTATATATTTATTTATGGCTATTTCTGATTCAAATTTCAGAAAGTACTATCTGAAATTTTCATTATCATAATAAGTGAATGTTAAAAAAATATTAAATAAAAAAATAAAAATTAATTATTTAAATTTAAAATTTTAAAAAATTTTTATTAATATTATATTATTTCCAATATATTATAAATAGTTCCTACTAAGATTTTAAAAAATTTTACAATATATAAATTTTATAATTGATAGTTTATAAAAGCTGCAGAAGATATCTGTGCAAAACTTAATGATGTCGGTTATTGGGCAGATTTTATTGATCCGTCTAGTGGAAGACCGGTAAGGAAAATGTTTAATCTTATGTGGTGATTTATTATTTTTTTTAAATAAATAAAAATAGTGAGTGATTGTACTTTTGTTTACAGTATTTAGGACCATATACCAATGCAACTATGTTTGAGACCGATGAACGATATCGCAATTTTGGATTTGTTATTGAAGATCTTGGTTGTTGCAAAGTATTGTCACACCATCTATGGGGTACTCATGCATTTGTTGGGTCTCTCTTTACTAATGCACCCCTAAATAGTCCAGAAATACAAGAAATTGTAGAAAGACACAAATCTACAAAGATTTATCCTTAAATTAATTTTCAAAAGTAAATTTTATAATATGGCATTGTACAATTCTGTAAATGGTTTTAACGTCCGCTAAGTTGTATTAGGAGACATTGTTTTATTCTGTACATATAAAATGAAAGATCACTTGTATATGTTATGAAACTCTCAAACAATGGAAACTTTTTCTAAAAGGCCATATAAAATATTTTATTTTTGAATTTATTTTATTTCATTTTTTACAATGTAAGTTTTCATAAGAGACTTAGTTGACACAATTCCATAGTTATGGAATTATACTAGTATTCGGTAAAAATTTAATGTCACCCTTATCTTCAAGTAAATTACAAATAGTAGTAAAACAATATAAAAAATTTCTGTGCTCATTTCAATAAGTCATTTTTTTAAAATTATTTTTACAATACAGGTATTCCTCTTTTACACACATTCAGCTTCAAAAAAATCTGACTTTACATAAAATGTTTTCTATAATTTATTTTTCCCCAAATATAGATCATAAATATTCACTGTATTTATAAGTTACAAGTGTGAACATGGTAATTTACAACATTTAAAATCTCAAGTTACTTTATTTATTGTATATATTGTTCGTTGATTTTAAGTATCATATTACTAGTACAATATTTTTTCATTGGGTATCGTCTCCCTTTCATTTAGGAAACATTGACACTATAATATCCCAAAAGTGTGATTTACTATAGGTCATCTAGCTTTGAGTTTTATTCAGAGTTTTTCTTAAATTATTTTCTGACTTACGCAAAATTCAAGTTATATAAAAATACTTTGATCTTAATTATTTATGTAAAATGGGGAATACCTATATTTCTTTATTTGTAAAGCACTGTTTATTTATATTATTGAGTGTATTCTATGTACTGTTAAAATTTGTCTTTGAAATTATTTCCTTATTATAACAATTTACTTTTTCTTTCCTTTCTCCTATATAAGTTGACTCATTTTGTTACCTTTTTGTTTTTTTTTTCTTACTAATTATCACATTTCCTAAAATCTTAATAAAATATTTTTTCATTAAAATATTTCTAGACTTTTTACTTAATTCATATAGATGTATCTTTTCATCAAAGATGCAATATCTGCCAGTTCGTGTACTAAGATTTTAAAAGTTTTAGATTATGTTAGATCATAGTTTTTATAATTGCAGTGCTGGAACAATTTATTATAATTACAGCTTTTTTCTTTCCAAATTACAGTAATATATTACCCAATAGGAAATGATTGTCAGCCAGAATAAGAAAGACTTTTATTATATGAATACTTTTAAAAGGAATATTTTATTTTGATCTTTATATCATTGATTTCCAAATAATTTTTTCCTGAATACACAATATACCATTTCAAGAAAACTTTATAACAACTTTACATATATAAAAAATTCACCACTTATAAATTTTCATACATTTATTAGTCCCAAAAGTACTTTCAGATTGGCATCTATTGTGAGAGACATTCTCCAAATTTAAAAATATAAAAGAACATTTATGTATCTTGAAATGTATATTATCATTTCAAGATACTTCTTAATATAACTATAAATTCTCATATATTAAAAATTTGTATCAGATTTATCTTAGGTTGTAACATTAATATATTAAAGTTGACTAGTTTCTTTAATCCAAGAGTAATTTTCGAGGATTTGGAAAGGAATCCCAATCTCTTACATTGAGGTTTTCCTATATCTTCTATATATGATCCATTTTTTGCAAACCTTATCTGTTTTCTTTCATGAGTGTTATAGATTTTCTCATTTTATATTAACTTTATAACTTTTGTATGCCTCAGCCAATTCTGTAGAATATTTATTTAATCATAAGTCTGTTTTCGGTTCTTTTTATATATTATTCAAGCTGCCACTGAATGTATCATATATCATTATTGTTCGACAAATACAGTCTTATACTATACAGTGCTTTCAATAATTCTGTGGGCCTGTTCTTGTCATTTCTTAAGATATCCAATATAGTTCTGGTGCTACTATCTATCAATTGGTTGGATTGGTTCTGAAGAGAGAACCTGAAGTATTTGTTCACCACCAGTCCAGCTGTTAAGGAAACTGTTGGATAATTTGATAAAACAAATGTCTTTGACCATTTTCAATAATAATAATAATAAATATATAGTATCCTATCAAAAGTGGTGCTTGTAAACTGCAGAGTTGGAAGCAAATGTTAGATGGCATTTCTGAAAGTGCAAAATACTGCAGTTGACAAAACATGCAACAGTTGACAAAGTGAGTATGACAATTGTCATACTGGCAAAATTCATCGTTTTTTGCCACCGTGTTTTGTAAATTGACGATCGGTAATCCATAACGATAAATTTCTTGAAAAACTATACGAAATATTTGAAGAACATCAATTTGTTTCCAAAATTGACAATGCAAGACGTGGTGTTCTGCCTCATATATGTATATATATGGGCAGAACCACAATGCCAACAAACTTGGAGTTGAGATTTCATTCTTATGCGAAGAGTGAGTGCCTTACCAATTATTGGAAATGAAGTTTTATATTTGCATATTGATAATTCTGGAATAACAAACTACAGCATAAGAATACTGTTTGTTGTTACAGAAATTAAAAGCAGTGTTACTGATAATTCTTAGCTTTCAATTTCTATTTAAACAGCATTTCTTAAGATTAAATTCTGAAAATAACTTTTTCGAAAACTGGCAACTATTTTCGGAGTTTAATCTTGAAAAATTCTGTTTAAATTGAAATTTCACGTCTTCTGTGGCGTGTAAGGTATTATTATTGACTGACAACAGATTGTATTCTGGACCATTTGAGGAAGTATCTTAGTTTTTTTATGAAACATGGAGTCTTAAGCTACAGTTGGTCCATCTTATGTGTAAATCCAACACTAACTGATAGATATGGTGTAAATTGTGGTTTATTAATTAAACCATTTTTTTAATTTAGTGTTTTTAATTAATTGAATCAAATTATATAAACAGACATATGACGGTGATTTTTCCTACTGCATAGAAAGCATTAACACTCCAAAAAAAAATAGCACTGTAAAAACAAGATTTAGACAAAAACGTGATTTCTAATTGGTGCAATTTCTACGATTCTAAGCCCTCCCTGTCTAAGCCAACCAAATGAATCAACTTAATTATACAACCGTCACGTCAAAGTTGAAGTTCACAAATCCAGCGGTGATGACTGGGAATTTCTATTAATCTAATGCTATCCTGGCCTTATTGTAGATATTTAATTTAAATATTTTTGGTTTACATTACCGAAAATTACCGTGTAAATTGAAAATAATCTGTTTTGATATAGCGATGTACAACATGGTGGTGGCCATGTTGTGCATCGCTATGGGCTCGTTTTTAAATTCGACATACTCCAGTGATGTAAACCATGTTCGTTAAACTCTCTGTAAATTCACCAATGACGTCATTGGTGTAATCAACATTTGCTCATCATATCAACCATAGTATTTGTTCGGTTGACGCTGGTAGACGGACTTTGACGTCATTTTTTAAGATGGCTGCTTCCATGGAAAAAATAAATGTAAAGATTGCAGAATCAACTTATGCTCTGATAGTTTCATGGCAGATATTTTTTGCATTTGAAGAAATAATTTCCTACGTCGGTATTAAGAATTTGACTAGCAGCAGAAGACAAAATAGCATCTAAATAGTCAGCCATCTTAATGCTCAAGGATTGAATTTAAAAAAAAAAATTTAGACCCACCGATGGATTGTTATGACGTCACTTTAGATGTACATCAGTGGTGGAGAGAGTTGCATTTAAAAACGCACCCTATATAATAAGGAAAAAAATAGAAATTACACGAAAATGAATAATTTTTGTATAAATTATTTCTTTATTTTCAATCGAAACAGATATCATGATTGTAATGATGGAAATAATAACTTTACAATAAATATTTTTTGTACACAGTTGTATTTAGTAGTAGTATACTTGTACATAATTTTCATGTATGACATAATGACGTCACGAAATCAGCGTAAGATCCTTTAAAATGAAAATCCAGAGATGAAGACATAAGGGTATGTCAAAATTAATGCTTATATTTTTGACATACCCTTATGTATTCTGTATATGTAATTTTTTGCAAAAAGTTAATTATAGCTTAGCTTAAAGTACAGTATACTGTTACGGTTTAAAAATTTATAGAAAAAAATGCAAATAGGGCGTCACCGTATATTTATGACGAAAAATTACGTGAGGAAAGGGGTATATCATGAGAATTGTGACGCAATGCTATACAGCGAATCCTTGACTTACGTCGCTTCAAGTTACGTCTTTCACTAATTAACACCAATTTTCATAATTACGGCGCTGGTCTCGAACTTACGTCACGAGAGCATGGACAGTATTTCTGTGTTAACAACACTTGCTGTATACACAATATAAATTTATCTGCTACATTCAAATATTTTATTACCACACAATTCTTTAGAAAAGTAATGTTTTGTACGTACTCTACGTCATACAAAAAATTAGCCAATAAGAATTTCCTATTAAACAGTGAAAAAAGATGCTTTTAAACACCTGGAAACAGCGATGGAGATTTTTGAAAAAAAAAAAAAAAAAAAAAAAAAAAAAAAAAAAAAAAAAAAAAAAAAAAAAAAAAAAAAAAAAAAAACGATCCTTCAACAGAAAGAAGCACAAAGGTGAACAAAATGATTCGCAACTCCTATGCCTCATACAGAGAACTATACTGTGTAAAGAAAAATGCAGCAAACCTATAGACTCTTTTTTAAGAAAAAGTTAATGTTTTACCGTATATTGTATATGCTCCGCACATGTGTAAGGAACGGTAGTATTAAATAAAACATTGTTTCTATGGAAAAATGGTGTTCGACTTACGTCGTTTCGCTTTACGTCGCGAAATCTACGAACGTAATGCGACGTAACTGCGAGGACTGGCTGTAAATGAATTTTACGTTTCTACAAATTAAATTTTTTAAATAAAATGTTTAATCGTCTTCAATTGTTTGAAAAATAAACATTTGGATATATGCGTTATAAAATATAAGACATTAATTCTGGCATTTATATTCATTGTTTATTTGAAGTCACAGATTAGTTAATACAGATGGGACACTTCGCTTATTCGAAGTGCTGCCAATAATGGCAGCACCTGGCGTTACTCATTTCATTTTTGTTGTAGATAGTGGAAGGTCGGTTATTATTATTTCTACGAATCTTATGGCAGTTTTATTACAAAAAAACTTTTATAATTAAAACTTTCAATAGATTAAAACATCATTTTTATTAATAGTTGAGTCATTTCAAGTACTCTCCATAGAGGCGCTTCGTTCGTTTCTTGTATACAAGAGCCTATGACAGTGTCCCATCTATCGCAACTAATCTGTGATTCGAAGTTTATATGCAACAAAATACCAGTGCAACCGTGATTTTTTTTATTTTTACGTAAAATTGGGATTTTTAAAAGTATAGGGTTTTTCATTAAATTTAAAGTTTGAGCGCCCTTAAATAAAACAAGTTGTGTATGAGAGATCATTAATTTTTTTATTTGAAAGAGTATTCGATTACATTATATATGGAATATAATATCGGCCAAATGGCCGCCGCGGCTTCGCTGAGCTGCGCGTATCCGAGAGGTCCAATTTTCGATGACTCGATCGCATAAATCGGGCTCGATATCATTGATGGCATTGGTTATGTAGACTTTTAAGGCATCAATTGTCTACGGTTTATTCGCATAGACCCGTGATTTAACGTAGTCCCATAAAGTCAATGGCGTTAAATCACACGATCTCGGTGGCCAGTTGACGTCGCCGAAACGCGAGATAACCATGCTGTCGAATTTGTCGTGCAGAAGATCCATTGTTGCATGCGCTGTATGGCACGTAGCGCCGTCTTGTTGGAACCACGTGTCGTTGAGATCCATATCTTCCAATTTGGGACACAAAAAATGGGTTATCATCGACCTGTACAGTCGGTTCCATAAAATTTTGTACCTAAGCGGAAGGTGTTCGGCTTCCTTCCAATAGTTCCGTACCATACCAAAGTTTAATAGGTTCTCTCATGTACCTAGCATTATATTCCAGACCGGACATACTATTTGCAGTCGTAAAGTTGAGTCAATTTAATGTCAACCCACAACGAACTCATTGGAATCAGGCCAAAAACGTCCTTAGGTACCTATCATATACCGTTGATTATGCACTAAGTATAGCACCACAGAACACCGATGTAACCCTTCAAACAGACACTGATTGGGCTGGTGATGTTGACGATAGAAAATCGTTTGCAGGGATGGCTTCATACCTTGGCGGAAGCCTTTACAGTTGGAAATCAGCAAAACAAAAGTGTTTAACAAGCTCAATAATTGAAGTGGAATACATTGCAGCTTCACAGGCTGTTAAAGAGGCAAAGTGGATTAAAATGTTTTGTGATGAGTTATCTCTTGACACTTACATTAAGACGCCGTACATTTTGGAGTGTGATAATAAGGCAGCGATTAGTTTTAGTGAAAATCGCGTGGAGAAGAGTTTCACAAAGCACATTGACATAGCATACCATCAACTCAGGGATGAAATCACAAAAGGACTCATACGAATGAGATATGTGCCGACCATGGACAATGCGAGTGACATATTCACAAAAGGACTGAATAGATTAGCACATCAGAAATGTGTGAAAGGATTAGGATTAGTGGTGACATCCGAAAAAGCAAGGGATTTGTGATCTCTTGTTTTCATCTGCCGCCACATCTGTATTGTTTTTTGTATTTTTCTTAGGACTATGCTTGGGCTGCATTTGCTAAGTTTTGCTTAGACCATTTTTTGGCGACCTCTTGTGGTCATCCTTTTTTTGTTCACGTGCAGCCGTACACGTTTGTACTTCTTTTTGATGTTTTTATGTTAATAAAACATTTATTTTTAAACTCTCACAATTATTAATTCATTTTATGTATTCATAGTCCAAAAATTAAAACAGTTCAAATTTTTAAAAATAAATTCAAAACTTACATCACTATAATTGCCAATAGCAAATGATAGCATTTTTTCTTTTGTTTCTTTGCTATGTCCAGCAGTTTCAAATGCATGAGTTGCATCTTTCCCTGGAAAAATTGCATATTTAAATTTTTTAATAACTCATAAAAGTAAATACAGTGAAACCCCGCTCGTGCGTTCCCGTATCGTACGACTTTCCCGCTTTAAACGTCTATTTTCGGAAGTCCGAGCATTTTCCTATACATGCAATGTAAAACTTTCCCTCTTCCTACGTTTTAATTATATAACTTTTTTATTATGACGTCATCAGAGTTCCCGTTTCGTGCGTTTTCCCGGCTTGTTTGACTTTTCGGGTCGGTCCCTGAAAAGTTTCAAAATCGGGGTTTCATTGTACTAATCATAGCACTTAGATAGATACAGTAAATTTTTACATTTACTGTACCTGTTTTAGTGCTATGATTAGTATTTATTTAACAAGACAATGGTTTAATTAATTCTTAATACATTACTCATAAAAGTATAATTGTTTTACTTATACTTTTTATTATATATTGAATAATTACAAAAAAATAAATTAATATTTATTAACCATTCAAATTAAAGAATAATAATCTTTTCTAAATCTACTGGTATAGACGATCTCAGAAATATAATTTAAAAATTTTTAAAAAATTATTAAAAGCAATAGCATTTGACTTTGCATCAGTTTTTACAATCTAATATTATAATATCTATTATTACAATAATAATTTTTATAATTCTATAACAACAGTTACAATATAAAACAGATTATTATACAATAGAGTTTTGATTATCTGAGGAGGTAATGTGAATGGGGAAAACATCAGATAATCAAACATATGGAACGTTTGAAATAATTATTATTAAATAACTGAATTTGAATATATTAACATGATGATATACACTATTTTCAGATTAGAACTACTTATTGAATATAATGACTTTTATTTTATAATTTAAAAGTGAACTGCACCTTGTGTTGATTTTTTTAATTTTTGTAATAAAAAAAAATGTAAATAAAATTAAAAGTGTTTTATTGCATAATTTAAAGCAGTTTTAATTTTATTTACAATTATTTTATTACCAAAATTAAAAATAAATAAAAAAAAATCAACACAAGTGAACAACAATTAACCTCAGATGATATGGAACTGTGGGGATTGGGTTTGGTATTTTAACTTGTCAGATGGCCAAATTTACGAATTTAGAATATGATATTCTTATTAATGACACATGAGTAAAGGTACTCATAGTCCAAAAGAATTGGAAGAACAGAGAATAACTAACAGCCACACACATATAATTAAATTATAAAGTATATGTATATTTAACAAGGAGTACATAAAATTAACTAAAAACATTTAACACTAAACACACTAAATGACAAAACAAATACATTAATTAATATGGAATCTGATGACAATTCATTATAATTGCACTACTATAAAATTAATGAATACAGATAAGCAAAAATATCAAGAACATTATACTACTTAACCTAATTTTGTTAGCAAACTTTAAATCCAAATAAAACTAACTTGCATGTACAGTTTAGCATACTTAAGAGAGAGAGAGAGAATATGTTTTTGATGATTCTTATTTTATAAGTTCAACCTTATTTTTATATCCAGTATTATTCTTAAAATTGGTAGGAAAAAGATAATATATACATTTCCACTCACTATATATATTATTCAGTATACTACAGCTATGGCAAGCATGATGATAGATTAGACATGCACACACTCTACTCTTGACTAACACACATTGAAGTTCTTCTCCTCACTTTTTAATACCTTTAGAAAATCTATCAATCCTGATTATATTTGTGGAGAGATTCAAATCAAAACCAATATCTATTTGGAAGAATTTGATTCCTCTCCTCCCTCAGGAATGATGATGAACAAGAAAATCAACCTGTCAAGTTATTTTCTTAACTTTCTCACAAACTTCAGACTTTTTGTTATTGCAACCTGTAAGTTGATAAGTTTTTTTCTTCTCTCTTTGTATTGTTTATGTGTTTATATTATATGATGGTGCTGATCTCCTATTTCAATATGTCTTAAAATTTCGAAATTCTCTTAATAAGATTCATGTTACATAAAATTATCTGATTTCGTTAATTTTTCTATATTATTTGTTGTTATTATTAATTCTTAAATGGTCTGATTTTCTTTTCTTTTGTATAATAATCAATCATTTATTTTAAACTGAAAACAAAACTCAAATCAAATATCATTATGTAATCTTATAGCACAATCATTCACATCACAAATTATTATTATATATATTTAAATTTGTAAATTATCATTAATATAAAATATATTTAGTACAATTAGTATTAATATATATAAAAAAAAAATGTATTAATCATAATAATAAAATATCATTAAAAATAAGATAATATACTTATTATCATTAATATAAAATATATTTAGTACAATTAGTATTAATATATATAAAAAAAAAAAATGTATTAATAAAATATCATTAAAAATAAGATAATATACATGCAATGGGTGTGACTTTACAGAATGTCACTCACAAGAGACTTGGTTAATTAGGACACTACTGCATAATGTAAATTCATTAAGTGTATTTTGTAATATTAAGCCTAATCAAGATTAGTATCCAGAGTTATAGCTGCTAATGTTCTAAAATATTTGAATTCTGTAACATTTCAAAAGTTTGAAGTCTTTTCTGGATAACAGCATTACTTAGAAAAGTTTTTCAGTTGCTTTAAGATCAATGAAGAATTATTATTTTATTTAATAAATAATAATTCTTCATTGATAAATAATAATACAAGTGTTCCTCTAGTTATGAACATTCGTACTTACAAGCATGAAATTTCATTTTCAAATTTCACAAAATTTCAAAAACTCTTCAATAGTTTAAGTAATACAATAGCAAAATGTCCTAGCAACCAATATAATGTAAAATTACAAAGTTAGTTAGCACATTATGGCAGTATTTCAAGATGGTGGCAATACCACTAAAAATTATTCACTTTATATTCAGAACTTTTCATTAAAATTTGTAAGAAACTTATAATTGGTCTAATTGTGAAGTATATTACAATTGGACCAATTATATATATTTCAGTACTTTTGGAGGCAAAATAATAACAGTATCTGAGTTTAATCAGCAATATTGAGTAACAATCTGATTTACAACAAAACCTATATATGAATTATGATCATAACTAGAGGAGAGTCTGTATTTGAAACTGTTAAATTTTAATTTTATATCATAACAACACTCTTTAAACCTTGTAATCAAAATATATATGAAAAAAAGAATATTTACATTCAAATAATACTTTAGATAAAATCACTTCATAGTAACCACAGTATTTTATTTATAAATAAATAAATAATAGCCAAACATAATAAATGAAAGGTAACTGTTTTCTTTTTATTTAACCTATTTAACAATGATATTGTACCTGCATAATGCTGTAAAGTTTCAGTACCACATGGAGCATTATCTTTAAAATCTTGTACATCATATACTTTTCCTTGAATAACTAACCATAAGCCACCATCCTTATTTTGATTTTCTAAGTCTGCTTTACGTATAACTGGAATTTCTTCATTTAATTTTGGAGTACTCAAATTATGTGAGCGATCTAATAAAAATCAAAAAATATAAATGAATTATAAAATTATGATAGCATTTCAATAAAATTAAAATATAATTTAAGAATTTTCTCAATTATTATTCAATGAAATATAATACCTTTTGTATCTAAGAAAAATCAACTGTCAGATTCTCTAAATAAAGTATATGATACAGTACCATTTTATTTCTTGCTATGAAATTTCTTAGTGGAATAAAAAAAACATTTTCTATAGTAAAAAATAAAGTAAACTTTTGCATTTTTATAGTATTGTGCCATATATTTTAAGATACTACCAGGGCCCATGCTATGAAATTTCTTAGTGGAATAAAAAAAACATTTTCTATAGTAAAAAATAAAGTAAAATTTTGCATTTTTATAGTATTGTGCCATATATTTTAAGATAGTACCAGGGCCCGCTGTAGGGGCTGGCAATCCGGACATTTGTCCGGGATGGCAAATTTAAAGGGCGGCATTTTGGCTGTGAAGGTGATAAAATATTTATAAGTTAAATACTTAATTAATCGAAATTTATATTTGTAAATTTTTTCTTTGGCTAAAATTACCATGCAATTTGCATTTTGTATTACTGTTTTTGCCTAACAGCTAAAAAATATTTGCAATCCTATTTTTCTGAAGAAAACAACCATAAAAGAGCAGCATGTTTAATTAAATTACAAAAACGGCTAGGTATCTAAGTTGCGTAACACATAGAACAGCACAGAGGGCACTGCATGAACTGGTTTGAAACAGGAATGGGAAGGGATATCATGCATCGACTCGCCCTTTCATAATTAGAGGTAATAAACATACCTCTAATTATGAAAGGGCGATTTCGTTACACAATTGCATTATTCTTGCTAACACGTCGGTGATGATAACCATTTGATTTTTATTTAAAATAAAAGATAAGGCGGAGTGGCATAAGTGCAGAGCGGTTTTTGCAAAGTTGGACTTTAAACACTAGTATTTTAACCTATTGTATAAATATTTAACAAGGTCGCTAACAGTCGCATGGTGCAGCTATTATCATTTAATTTATCCTTGAAAATTTTAAATTTGCTATAAGATCGTACAAAATGTCAGCCACTCGACAATTAACCCGAAACGGGTATGAGTGTATGTGCAAATTAAAAAAGCTTTGAAGTTTATTTACACACGCTACTTTGAAAGAGGAGAATTATGAACAAATTTGCTATAAAATTTTTTACTGGCATTAAGATAGGTTGTTTCGTTTTAGAGTTATCCTTTGTTAAAGAAACTTACGAGCAGAATTAAGAACAAATTTGTAATAAAATGCTTTTTACCGCATTATTTTTAGGTTGTTCCGTTTTTTATAGTTATCCTTTGTTAAAGAAACAAGGATTGAACTCTGAAATATGAGAGGCGTGTACAGTGAAATAAAACAAAAATATAAAGTGATGTAAGTACACAAATTGTTTAATAATAACTTGTGTGAAAACAAAAATATAAAGTGATATAAGTACACAATGTGATAGGAGGTATAGTGAAATAAAACAAATATATAAAGTGATATAAGCACACAAGTTATTTGATAACCAACTTGTGTACTTATATCACACTTTATATTTTTGTTTTATTTCGCAATACCTCATCTCACATTATTTACTTTATATTACTTTTTATTTTTGTTCAAAGTAACAAAGTACACATTTTGTTATTTAATATGACAAAAGGTTTTTATCAAATAAAAAATGATGTATATGAAAATTTTAATTGATGTTTTTGCATTTATCAATCATCATCTCGACAACGTTCATTTCTTTTGAATAATCCCCCCTATTGATTAACTTTTATTTTTTAATTTGTTTTTAATTTGTTTATTATTTTTATATGCTAGAAAAAGAAGTTAATAAACAAATTAAATTGCAGAACACGAAACAATAAAATTGAACGTGTTATGAGGCTAAAGCAGCCTAGTATGTGATTACCCCAAAGTGCTAATCTGCACTTGCCCCAGGTAACAATATTTATGGGACAAGAGCTTACCAGAATTTTTCTCAATAAATTTTAAAATGTCAAAAAATATAATATAAACTTTAATCAATATTCTTCATACTTACCAAAAAATAGCTTTTAATATGAAGTTAGCTTAAGAATTATTGCACTTTTAAGATACTGTCAAAGTTGTGTGCACTGTTCGGATGCGACACTTTTGTAAAGATCGATGTAAATACTGGAATCGCATCATTCATCATGCGTTATCTATGTCAATAGGCTGATATTAACTTGTAGTAGATTATTGCAATATCAAATAGCAAAATTTCGCTTAAAAAAAGCCCAATAATACACTTCCTCTAACTATGCCTTTACCCCACACCATCTTCTATATTTTTAAAAAGTATATGTTTTAAGGGGCGGCAATTTGTCTTTTTGTCCAGGGCGTCATAAATGCTAGAGCGGGCGCTGATAGTACTTTATTGAAAAATGCTCCTATGCAAAAGGAGGATATATTTTCATAGAAAAAGTATCTAAAGATGTAAAAGTTGAGGGACTAGAGATTTCTAATCAAAAAAGAGCCAAACAATTGCTAATGAAAAAGGAAAGGGTTAAAGAACCCTCAAAAAAGTGCCCAGTGGTTGCAGATTTAAAATAAAGGGACTAGAATTGTTCAAAACTGATTTCATTGTTCTGCCTTCAATAAGCTATAACTTAAAGCAAATTAGCTTGTTCAAAGCTTTAGCTCTAATTCTATAAGATCACAATATTCAAAACTATCAATTACTAATCCAATGGTTATTTGATTGCAAATTCCAAAGTCCTGCCTGGCTATGTCTTCTAAACTTCAAGAAAATAAATTAACAAATCTAAATCTAACACTAACATGACAAATATAACCAAAATTTCATGGCTGTTAAGTAATAAATAAATGTTAGAACTAAAGAGGAAAAAAGTTAGTGTATTTATGCTAATAAATTGAATAAATTTAAAATAAATAAAGCTAATTAATAAAAAATAATTTATTGAATCCAAACACAAAATTGTTAAACAATTGCTTTATTGAAACAAAAATAAAGCACAAAACAAGTTAGTGATGAAAGTTGTTTAATTATTAATCCAAAGATCTAAACACAATACTAAATTTATTAATTTGAAACAATAATAACCTTAAATAATAACTTGTTCTTGTACCTCCACACTCTGATACAGAAAAAGCAATCAATTTCGAAATCGCAAGAAAGAACTGAAAAGTCACTAATACAGTTACCATTCAAAACTACACTTCCTTTCACCTAGAGAACAATAACTTTTGTAACAGAAACTTTTACAATTCCCATAATTGGCTCATTTACATACAGTTGTGCAACAATTTCAATTTATAGTTTACAGATCAAGAAATTCATGTCATCCTCTTTACAATTTGACAATAATTATTTCCAAATTATAAATCATTGATAAGAGACTATAACTCTTCTGGATCTGATATATTTTAGAATAGATGGCATCAATAATAATAATAAAACTATTTATAAAAATTGTTATCAAATGAAATTATATTAATTGTTTTCTTTTTAAATTATTTCTTTTGTTTTTAGAAATGTGGTATCAAGTATTTTTATGGGCATTATTCTCTTCACTCTTTGTTCATCTTATAGCAGCAGCCATAGCATTTGGAACATTAAGAAAACACAAATTAGGTCGCTTTATGCCTCTTCTTATTATTATATTTGGTGTTGTTGCACCATTAACAGGTGGTGTTGTAACAAGTAAGATTTTTGAAATTACATAATAAAATATTAAATTTTTTATATTTATAACATTATTTGCATAAAATCTATTAATATATAGATACACTTTAACCCCAATTTATAAAAAAATAAAGCATTCTTGGATAATGCTCATAAAATGAATTCTCATATATCAAGGTATAAATTGCCTTTAATTTCGGTTAAAAAAATTATAATGTATATCTGAACCAAAAATATATTAACAATTTTTCACAGAAAAATATCAAAACAACTTTTATAATTAACATTAAATGTTATAAAACAACCTAAATAATGCATTTTTCTTAGAGAGGCTAATGAAGAAGCTTGTTGCCAGCAAGGAAATAATATAAAAATTTCTTTTCATATAGAACTGATATGCTTTTATTATCTGGGATATTCAGATTCCTATATCTACACAAAGATTTAAAGAATTCTGGGTCTAGCCTGTCACTTCAATTTCTTTTCATATAGAACTGATATGCTTTTATTATCTGGGATATTCAGATTCCTATATCCACACAAAGATTTAAAGAATTCTGGGTCTAGCCTGTCACTTCTATCTTTTAAGTTGGCCAGAAGATAAAGCAGTCACTTACCATCTTTAGGAATCTGCATTCAATTTGGGATTTCACATCTCTAAATTTTACAGGTGGAATTCAAGCCTGGCCTTGTTTAATTTATCTTATAAAATTCTAGTTGATTCACCACAAGTGTGAATGCCTTATAGTAGGTAGTGGAATGCTCTGCTGCTTAATAACTGCTGAATGGAAAATGGCATAAAGTTTCATAGAGATCTTTGTAATGGCACTGGTTTTCATTAATCTTTGGTTTTTTATTTTTTTGTAAGCTTGTTGGCTTAAATAATTTTTAATTTATTTTTTTTTTTTTTTGTAAGCTTGGTGGCTAAAGAGAATGCCCCTCTCCACTCAAAAAGAGTACTAAGGGAGCTGGAATAGGGGAAGTGAGTAAGGGAAAAAAATAAAGTGCAAAGTATCCATTAAACAAGACCTATATGATGACTAAAGCAAGTACCTAAACCTACACTGTAGTGCCAGTAAGTGAAAGGGAGCTAGGATAACGTTAGTAAAAAGAGAGGTTAAGATGGCAAGATGTTAGTAAGAAACGGTTAGTAAATTAAGAAACTAAATTTAGGGAACATGAGTTAGTAAGAAACCTATAACTATGTTAGTAATACAAAAATTTTCTTTTTTTTTTTATTTTTTAATTTTACCACCCTTAGTATTCTCCCTGAATGGAAAGTGGCGTCATCTGTTAACAAAAAAAAACTGGACTTGGATATTGAAACATTATCCGGACAATGTTGACATTATTCAAAATACGTGGATAATGTTTAATAAGAAATCGCTGTTTATTATTTTTCGGATAATTGGATAATCCACCGCTCTTGGATAATGTCACATTTGTTTGCACATGCTCAATTTTTGTTTATTGGTCTCATGGCTGTTTAAATATGTAGACGTAGTAATGTCGTCCGATATGAGCACAGATGAAAAACAGTTTTATCGGGCATTCAACGATATCTTGCGTAATAAATGTGATGATAACGATCGAGATCATGATGATAATGTCGAGGTAGTTTCGCTGGTTTTAAACTTGTGTATTCCGTGTCAAAAAACTGGCATTTGAAAAAGGAGTTAGTTATAGGACCGATGGTTTTTTCCAAAATGAATAGCAGGTCCAAGTGGACTTATAATATTATGCAATCTCAGGCTGATGGAAACTATCGTTTCATAATGGTCTATCAAGATCATCTGACAAAATGTTACTTGAGAGCTCTAGTGTCAAAAGAGACAGAGGAAGTAGCAAAATATTTAATAGACATATTTTGTATTTTTGGAGCGCTTGTTCAGGGATCGGCAAACTGCGTCTCGCGAGCCACATGCGATTCTTTGGGTACGTACAGTACATATGGCTCTGAAGTAAAACTAAAAATGAAAATAAAACTATCATAGTGTCATTTATAAAATTTTTAAGGAATTCCATTCACAAAATGGTAATTTCATTTGTTTTATAAGTCTTGCATAATTTCGTGGCACTAAGATGTGCAAAGCGTGATATCAGGGAAGAGAAAAAAAGGTGGAGGAGAGATATACAGAGGGAGAGGAGGGTATGGTTGAACATATAGCTTAATTTTTTGTATTTTTCTTCATTTAATAAATATAGGCCTATATTTAATATTATAACTTGTTATAACATTACTTTAAACTTTTCTTTTGTAAAAATATATTTATGGCTCTCGAATAATTTTTAAATTGTTGTGAGGGACAGATTTGGTTCTTCCGTCTCAAAAGTTTTCCGACTCCTGTTCTAGACTGATAATGGCCAAGAGTTCGCAAACAGAATAGTGGATGAGTTCAAGTTAATGTGGAAGAGTTTGGCCATAGTCCCCGGCATAGTCAAAGTCAGGGAAGTGTAGAAAGGACTAACCAGGACATACAAATATACTGTGCACTTGGATGCAAACGAAAGAAACATGTAATTGGTCGATGGGTTGAGATTCGTCCAAATGATGAAAAAATAGAATTTATCATGATGGAATGCGAAAATCACCGTATGAGGCAATGTTTGGAAGTGATATTAATGTAGGTCTTTCCACATTTTCTTTACCTAAAGAAACATCATAGAAAATTGAAACGAAGGAACAGTTGTAAGAAGTGTTGGACAATATAAAGCAACCAGGTGAGGTAAATAATGAAGTTGATGATGATGAAAATGCAATGCTGACAGAAGAAAGTGCTGATAACGAACATATAGGAGTGGCCGGATGGCCGAGTGGTAACTCATTGGCGTGTCACGAATGAGGACCCGGGTTCGCGTCCCGGGTCCAGCATCTCCTGAAAAGTTTTTTCGGAGTTCTGGGCCCGGCATCCGGTGATCCCCGTCCTTCACCATCCGACCTCCTCCACGGGTGTGGATGCAGCCTGTGATTGGAACTGGCCTCGCCTCTTAGTAATCGCCCAGATTGGAAAGGGGCGTAAAAAAATAAAAATGAAAAATGGGGATATAGCAGACCAATTGAATGCTGTTGAAGCTGGAGCAAACAAATCAGAAAATAAGATCCTTTGCTCATCATGTAAAGCCGAAATTTCAAGTTTAAAAGACGCAAGCGTTGAAGAATCATTTATGTTTGTGAAAAGAATAATTATGTTTTAAAAATAGATAACGTGCTAAAGAAAACCTCTGTTCATACAAGCCAAAAAGATGACAACAGCTCATTTCCTCCAGCTGAAATCGGGGATACGGTGAGAGTTCAAATTCCTGAAGTGGGCAAAACACAAGTAGATCCTAGACATGTTCTTTTTGTAGTGTTATCTATCAAAGATGATAAATATTACATTTATCAATAAATAACTTAAAAACTTCCTCAACCATACCTAAGGGACCAGTTTACTGTGTGCCGTGAAAAGTAAGTTTCACTAACCATTGTTAATGTTACAGGTCCCCGGAATTCCAGCGTTAATGCATGTAATTGCTCGTTTTATAAAAATTTTTATATGTTGTGTCATGTAATAGCTCATGTATGCTCTGATGATCATCTCCACGTTTTCTCCCTTCTCGCTCTATTTGTTTCAAATAATAAAAACCATAATAGGCATTAATATTTGGGAATAAGATTTTGCTATTGTTTAAATGTATTAAGTGAAAGATTATGCTTTAGGAAAGCTATATTTAAAATTTTGTCCTCGTCCAACCCAAACCTATAGGAGATGTTTACAATATTGTTAGCGTCACCACAAAAAAAAAAGTGAAATAACATTCTACAGCATGTAACAAACCTCTGATAATACGATTTTGATATAAGGTAAAAGCGCCAGTAGTTGACCAGTTACGAGATTTTTTGTGTGTAAACAGTACTAACTGGTTACATTTTTATCGGATAGAGAGTCTCTATGGGTGAAGATGTTCTTTGAACTTCCTATAACATATAACACAATATATTGTTTTCTAAAAAGTTATATTACACAAATTAGGAAATATTTATAAAAATTCGATAACTGCGTTAGTAGTTGACCGTTTTGGAAAATGAGAGAACTAGTAATTGACCATATGTGAATTAGTGGTTGACCACTTATAGGCCTACTAGAACCAAAATCAATAAAAGTAATCACTTTAATATCGTTTATTTTCATCAATTAAGAGAAATAACAAGTAAAAGGGCAAACACAAATAAAGAGAAGTTAATTTCTGAAAGTTAATAAAAAATAATTAATTCCATATCGAATCTAATTCAGGTACAGAGTAAATATTTCGCGTTTTGCTCGCTTTGGTAGGGTCATTAATATGAAAAAGTACATTTTCCCATTTGTAATCTAATACATGAGGAGTTTCTGGCCATTTCCACAATCGCCCATCCTTCTGCATAGAAGATATAGTCGCCTTAGTTTCAGTAACACAAAGGATTCTTCCAGGAAAGTATTCACCTTCATATAAAAATATTACACGTTCATTAATATCTTTTTTAACGGTTAGCCATTTATTGCTGTCCAATATTTCTCTTCTTTCCAATGTATTTTCTTTAGTAGGCCCCTCGTTATTTTCACTATCTACACAATCGGGTATTTCACAGCTAGTATCTGAATTCTCAGATGAATATTGTAAAACTTTCAGTAATTTAATAATCTATAAAATTATTTCATATGTAAGTAACTTTGCCACTTTGTTGATTTTAATAATATTACGTAGTGATTTATGATAGTGGAAACTAAATGATGTCAATAATTGACCGCAGGTTAGGTTAGTAGTTGACCATGCGGTCATTACTAAAACACATTATATTATAAAAGTGAGCATTCTGTTCCTTGTTTCTACTGAAATTATATGTAAATTAGATATAATATAATTAATACATAAATTTGATTAATTTGTGTTAGTAATTGACTATGTCTGCCAACTTCTAAAAATAATCAGAATGATATGATTCGGTATCATGTATAGACATTACTGTAGTTGACCCATCGGTCAATTAAGTTTTTGATATTGGGATGAGAAAAACAGTGTGTTTAATGAATGTAAAACTTAATGGCAATTAAAATAGTGAAAGTTTCACGCATAAAGGGTCAAAAGCTGAGAAATTACTTACTCTGAACTGCACACTTTTTCTTAATGATAGCGTTAAGAAATTTACAATATGGAGGAATACGATTGACGTTACTAATATTAATCGTCCATAGTTACGATAAACGTTCGTATCCAAGGAAAAGTATACTAGCATCGCGCCGGTAGAGGCCGTGGTATATCTACCGCACTACTTTAAAAAAAGCTTATTTTTCACGTTTTAGTGAAAAGTGGTCAACTACTAATACAAAGTCAATTACTGGTGTCTTTACCTTAATTTCTTTTATATAAAAGTGTACAAAAAAATTCTAAATTTTATTTTTTATTTATATTATTTGCATATACAGTATTTATAGGATTTCTGGATAAGGCTCTGTTTAAACTTGTGGTGGTTAATTCTTTCGGGTATAAAATATTACGGAAATACATTTTGGAATGGTGTTCGAATGTTATCTGACAACGAAAAATTTATATCATCTTAAGTATTGTGATATTTGAATAAATTTGAAAATATTTTCAGTTTTCAGCAGTTAGAGAGGTGTAACCAAGGAACTTAGCGATAATGCATGCTATAAAATTATATACAGTAAGCAATATTTGCAATTCAACTACAATATTCTATAATATGAAATGAATTATTCTAACTGTAATAGTTCACTATAAATTTTCATAAATAAACTTATTTTAAGCTATTTTATCAAGTTCCATCCAGTGGCGTAGCTGAAAACTGAGAGGCCCCTCCGCAAAAATGTCGATAGAGCCCCTCTTTTTAATTTATCGATATAATTTATTTCAAATGCTATGTAAACTCTGTAACACTGGATGTCAACGTTTATTTATAAGGATGTCGACGTAAAAAAAGTCTAACGCAAACTAATTTATTAATTAATAAGGTTAATACGTGAAATTTTATACAGGTGAAAATAATTTTATTATATATGTTACAGGATAAACCCAAATTCAGGAAATACCAGAATTTCCTAGTCAAAACGAGAACGTCCTAACGCTGGTCAGACGTTCTAGTATTTCCTAGGACGAATACGAAATGCCGAACATTTCTTATTCAAAGTCCGGAATTTCTAGTTTTTCCTAGTCGAAACCTAAGTAGCAAACAGTTAAAAGAAAAGTGTTTATTTCTCATGTATTCCCTCTCAGAGTTCAATATTTGCCAGCAGATATTTCTTTCTTTAGAGAATATCAGCCGGGATAAACAAATCTCATTGAGGAAGGCTGTAATCTGCGCCAATAGAAGTACATAGAGCTAAATCCGCTTTAAATGCACGAAGTATTAATTACGTCTGTGCAAAAAAGAATAACATTTTATGTAATTCTAAATGCCTCAAAAGCCTACCTTGCAAAAATAAATAAGAGGTAGGGCCTACCTAGTTGTGTTTTTCAACTTTAAAAAAATTTTACTTTGTATTTTATGTTGAACTTCGACTAATAAAAATATTAAAATATTTGTCCATAAAAAATAAAGAATT